>CM042379.1:27314250-27379250 GCA_023634145.1 Thymallus thymallus
CTCTTCTCTTGATAATATCACAGTCTTCACACTAAAGGAGAACTGCTTTGCTCTCAATCATTATGACCAAATCCAAGTCTTTATCCTAGAAACTAGCTTTGAATATAAACTGTTGAAAATAATCAGTCAATGTCGGCTTCTCCACAGAGCCAGGAGGACTGAGTGCGGTTGCATCAAGATGCTTTAGTGTGTGTGAAGCAGTGGTGTCTGGTGGCCCTTTAAATGGAGAGGACAGGCTCATAGTAATGGCTTGAACAGAGAGAATGGAATGACTGGTTTCCATGGTTTCCATGTGTTTGATTCCATTCCATTTACTCCATTCCATTCACTATTATGAGACGTCCTCCCCTGAACCGCCTGTTTAGGCCTCCTCTTGTCTCTTCGCTGCTCAGTGAGGCACAACCCACATCCTCCAGCTCATCACTCTTCATAATGTCCAGGGACCCCTCTGTAATCTGCTAAGCAAAACAAACCCCCCCCCCGTTCCCCCCAGCTCCCCCAAACCTTGACGCACTTCATTTCAGTGCTTTGATGACAGTGACGAGACAAGAGACAACCCTCCCCCATCTTCACCAGGAACAAATGAGACAACAGTCACAAGCTCCTCCACCACATCTCTACCACTCACATCTTCACCAGGAACTTTACCAGATGGCTAGGAAGACAACCACAGACTTCATTTGCTGTTTAGTTTTCATTTTGTGTGGAGACGCAACGTGCGGAATGATCAATGCTATGGGGGTGATGCACAGTCATTTACTCTGAAACACTCTGGAATTGGTACACTGGACAAAGTGGTGGTACATTTTACTCCCAAACTGGTTACTCTACACTATAAAATGACCATATGATATTGTAATACAAAGATTACAGATGTTATTGCGGGTGCAGCGAAATGCTTGTGTTCCCAGCTCCGACAGTGCAGTAGTATCTAACAATTCACAACAATACACACACATCTAAAAGTAAAAGAATGGAATTAAGAAATATATAAATATTAGGACGAGCCATGTCAGTGGCATTGACTAAAATACAGTAGAATAGAATACAGTATATACATATGAAATTAGTAAAGCAAAAATATGTAAACGTTATTAAAGTGCCTAGTGTTCCATTGATCTGAGACGGTGTTACTGTATGCGGGCTGTGAGGTAGATAGAGATAGACAGTTTACTGGTGAGCAGGACAGATGGAGGGCATCACTGAGCATATCGTTATGGCTGTGCACTCCTGCTTTGCTCTATTCAGAGGTTTCCAGTGATTTGCATCGATTGACTCCCAGCACTTGACCAGGCAGTCCAGCCGTAACCTCCCTCCACAGAGACCAGATCCAGGGGGAACGCTGCTTAGCTCCCTGTTCAGGGGGATTAGGGGAGGGGGGGCTTTCAAAGGAGCTCCATGGAGGAACTGCATCGGAAATCTTTGCTACTCTGAGAGGACAGGATGGAGGCGAGGACAACAGTGGATTGAGTCATACAATTATGCAGTTGCAGGCCTTCATCTATTGTGACATTTCATTTCCTCTTTGTGCATGTACTCTACATATGATGATCTCATTATTTGAGTGATTGTAAATGGCCATCAATAAATAATCATGTCCTTAAGAGTAGACAGCACCTCTTTTTAGGGCCCGCTCTACTGAGTGGAGAGAAAAGCTAGACAAAAAGAACCTTCACCTTAATTAGGACAATTACCAAGCACTGAGCTGGAAAGCACAATCCCTATTAACAAGATAACAGTAACCTCTTACCTAGTGTCATAATGTTCATAGGGCCCATTAAATGAGCTTTCACTTTCATTAATCTGTGTTAAACTTTAAATGACGCGACCGAAGCAACGCAGATTTCAATCACTGTGACAAGTATGAGAATATTCATATTAATAATTGCTTTTTGTTCACCAATGTATTGTCCAGGCGCAGTTTATTATTTGGAATGAAGAAAACTAATTTTGATTAACATTCCGCATCATCCAATGTTTTGTGATGGCTATCATGGGCAAATGGGAAACAGATTTGAGGAGAGCTTTACAAATGTGGTGAGGGCAAACACAAAGCAGTTTTTTTTTTCTATCCAGACTTTATAATGCTCCAATCAGCCTCAGACAATTGCTTGCTGCTGGCTGTGGTTGTGGAATTGAAAGAGCATCCTTCCTCCACTCCCAACCCCATAAGCTCCTCCCTGCTGCTTGGGGATTTGAGAGGTATCGACAAGGAATATGTCTGACATGTTCAGAGCAGAGAGGGAATACGGTATTAGCATTTCAATTGAGGGACTGTTTTCTCCAGAGCTACAGTATAACACCACACCTACAGCTACTCACCTCACCTCACGTTCCATTTTCTACTCACTCAACTCACCTCACGTCACTGCACGTTCCCTTTTCTACTCACTCACTCACCTCACCTCATCTCATGTTCCTTTTCTACTCATTCACTCACCTCACCTCACATTCTCTTTTCTACTCACTCACTCACCTCAAGTTCCCTTTTCTACTCACTCACTCACTCACTCACTCACTCACTCACTCACTCACTCACTCACTCACTCACTCACTCACTCACTCACTCACTCACTCACTCACCTCACGTTCCCTTTTCTTCTTTCCTCTGCTCCCCTCTCTATTTGTCCCTCACATCTCCTCTCTTTGTCTTTGTATTCTTTATTGATATTCAACCATTCACATTCTGCTGTTCCCATCTGTCACTTTATCTGTGCTTTATTCAAACCCCCCAAAACCTAACCTTTCTACCACCCCTCCCGGTCTGTAGTCAAACCCTAAATGTCAGCCTTGGATCTCTCTGAACCGTCAGTCAGTCAGTCTCCACTTTTGGTCTACCAGACACCTCTCATCTTAATTTGGGCTGATATGAGCTGGGCTTTACTGGGCTGCACTCCCCTCTTCAGTAGAGAGGGTCTGACAGGGGAAAGCCAGGGAGGTAAGGTCAGATGAGACCCCATCTGGAAAGACCCAGGCCCTGCCAACTATCTCCCCAGTGTCTGGAGACGCTCCCTTCTCATCAGCAGCCATCAAAGAGTGCAAGCCCTCCCAGCCTTCCCCAGCCCTCCCCGGCACAGTGGGCTGCCCCTCTCTCCCGGTCCCCAGCCTCATTACAGACAAAGAGAGGTAAAATCAGCCAGCACCTCTTCCACCCAGCCACCCACATGACCCTGTTTAACTCATGCTGTCAGAAATACAGTAGTTACAGGATCAGAATACAGAGAAAAGAGAGGGGTCCAATCATAAGGTGTGGATGCTCTAGCTGTTTCCTGTAATAGCCATAGCCCCCACTCTAGCTGTTTCCTGTAATAGCCATAGCCGCCACTCTAGCTGTTTCCTGTAATAGCCATAGCCCCCACTCTAGCTGTTTCCTGTAATAGCCATAGCCCCCACTCTAGCTGTTTCCTGTAATAGCCAAAGCCCCCACTCTAGCTGTTTCCTGTAATAGCCATATCCCCCACTCTAGCTGTTTCCTGTAATAGCCATATCCCCCACTCTAGCTGTTTCCTGTAATAGCCATAGGTAAGATATGCAGACAAAGCCAGACGTGCAGCTCAACGGTCTGCGCTGTGCAATTAGAATACAGAGTGTATTTCAACGGTTCCCTCTCTCTCACCCTCTCTTTTCCTTGTCTCTAACCACAGTCAGTGGAGTAAGGTATTAGGCATACCCTGATTCAAGGAGCTCTCACTGATTGGAACAAGGTATTACAGTGCCTTACCTATGTTCTCAAATCAGTTGTATGAAAAATACATCTTGAGATGCTCTTGTAACCTGATGCAACCTTGATGATGTAACCTGGGGAATGTAACCGGGGGAATGTGGGTGTTGCATTGAATAGAGGATCCGGCAGCCTATTTAGGTCCAGATGGAATCAGAGGTCAGGTGCAAAAACAATAAAATGTGTCAGTTGTTTATTGTCTATTGACACTCGTCACTTGTTGGGCGTTTGGACTTTTGTAGCCTACTAATTAATATATCGCTAATGGAAGTTTATTATTTTTGTTGATCAAGTATTTTTCTTACTCTATGGATCAAGTCTCAAAGTGAATACATCTAATCATGATCTGGTAGAGGTAATAACTAGGCCTGCGACAGAAGTGGAGTCACGGCAAAAGACACATCTTTGGCGGGAAAGAGGTGCCAAGCACTGAGTTTCATGCTAATTATCGCCATTTACACAGGAAGATTGAATTGCAATTATTTACCACGTGCCATGTGCTAGCTAGGTAGAAGAAGTGGGTAGAAGCCATTAGTCATAGCTATTAGCCCACACAAAGAAAACCATGTTTCAAAGTTGATACATGTGCATCTAGGTACAGTCAACTTATTTGAATGACATAAATCATAAGATTTCAATCATGATATTAACAGTGTTTTATTTTAGACTACAGGAAATAGTTTGACTGCTGTGTAAGCTTGCCAACATCCTTGTGGATATTGTAGTCTTTTAACTGTAGACAGGGATCTCTATAGTTGTCCCAGGTGAGGCAAGCATGCGAGGGAGGGACAACTGCTCAATGAACTTTCTGAACAGGGGAACGGGCCCGACTAACTTGTCGGCGGGCAATCACCTTGTTCTGCTTGACCACAACTTCACTCGACGACTTTCGTCTTCGTTAGTCTTCGTTAGTCTTACTGCTCAAACACACGTAATGAGTTCATGTGGGGAGGGAAATCTCTGACATCACATGAAGATAGCTCACAGGCACAATGGATGAGTTTGTTTGGCATGTATTGGAATGGATGGAGATTCTCCTTAGGCAGTAGTGTAAAGTACTTACGTAAAAATACATTAAAGTAATACTTAAGTCGTTTTTTTTAGTATATGTACTTTACTTTACTGTTTATATTGTTGATACCTTTTACTTCACTACATTCCTAAAGAAAAGTATGTACTTTTTACTCCATTCATTTTCCCTGACACTCAAAAGTACTCATTACATTTTGAATGCTTAGCAGGACAGAAAATGGTCCAATTCACACACTTATCAAGAGAACATCCCTGGTCATCCCTACTGCCTCTGACCTGGCGGACTCACTAAACACAAATGCTTTATTTGTAAATGATGTCTGAGTGGCTATACATACATTTTAAAAACAAGAAAATGGTGCCGTCTGGTTTGTTTAATATAAGGAATTTGAAATGATTTATACTTTTACTTTTAATTTTGATACTTATTTTAGCAATTACATTTACTTTTGATAATTAAGTATATTTAAAACCAAATACCTTTAGACTTTTACTCAAGTAGTATTTTACTGGGTGACTTTTCTATTAAGGTATGACTATTTAGTCATTTTTCCACCACTGTCCTTAGGTTAATATCAATAGAATGGTCATAAATGAACAAACCCCACCGACTTCACCCACTGTCACACATTGAAAGACCAGAATTAGGCGGTGTATCATTTTCAGTCTGTAGGCTAGGCTACAGTGTGGATTTTTCAGACTTTTTTCAACCAAAAATCTTTAACACAATGCAACACGTAGCTACAGTGGGGAGAACAAGTATTTGATACACTGCCGATTTTGCAGGTTTTCCCACTTACAAAGCATGTAGAAGTCTGTAATTTTTATCATAGGTCTCTTCAACTGTGAGTGACGGAATCTAAAACAAAAATCCAGAAAATCACATTGTATGATTTTTAAGTAATTAATTTGCATTTTATTGCATGACATAAGTATTTGATACATCAGAAAAGCAGAACTTAATATTTGGTACAGAAACCTTTGTTTGCAATTACAGAGATCATACGTTTCCTGTAGGTCTTGACCAAGTTTGCACACACTGCAGCAGGGATTTTGGCCCACTCCTCCATACAGACCTTCTCCAGATCCTTCAGGTTTCGGGGCTGTCGCTGGGCAATACAGACTTTCAGCTCCCTCTAAAGATTTTCTATTGGGTTCAGGTCTGGAGACTGGCTAGGCCACTCCAGGACCTTGAGATGCTTTTTACGGAGCCACTCCTTAGTTGCCCTGGCTGTGTGTTTTGGGTCGTTGTCATGCTGGAAGACCCAGCCACGACCCATCTTCAATGCTCTTACTGAGGGAAGGAGGTTGTTGGCCAAGATCTTGCGATACATGGCCCCATCCATCCTCCCCTCAATACGGTGCAGTCGTCCTGTCCCCTTTGCAGAAAAGCATTCCCAAAGAATGATGTTTCCACCTCCATGCTACACGGTTGGGATGGTGTTCTTGGGGTTGAACTCATCCTTCTTCTTCCTCCAAACACGGCGAGTGGAGTTTAGACCAAAAAGCTCTATTTTTGTCTCATCAGACAACATGACCTTCTCCCATTCCTCCTCTGGATCATCCAGATGGTCATTGGCAAACTTCAGACGGGCCTGGACATGCGCTGGCTTGAGCAGGGGGACGGCGTAGTGTGTTACTAATGGTTTTCTTTGAGATTGTGGTCCCAGCTCTCTTCAGGTCATTGACCAGGTCCTGCCGTGTAGTTCTGGCCTGATCCCTCACCTTCCTCATGATCATTGATGCCCCACGAGGTGAGATCTTGCATGGTGCCCCAGACCGAGGGAGATTGACCGTCATCTTGAACTTCTTCCATTTTCTAATAATTGCGCCAACAGTTGTTGCCTTCTCACCAAGCTGCTTGCCTATTGTCCTGTAGCCCATCCCAGCCTTGTGCAGGTCTACAATTTTATCCCTGATGTCCTTACACAGCTCTCTGGTCTTGGCCATTGTGGAGAGGTTGGAGTCTGTTTGATTGAGTGTGTGGACAGGTGTCTTTTATACAGGTAACGAGTTCAAACAGGTGCAGTTAATACAGTGGAGAACAGGGGGGCTTCTTAAAGAAAAACTAACAGGTCTGTGAGAGCCGGAATTCTTACTGGTTGGTAGGTGATCAAATACTTATGTCATGCAATAAAATGCAAATTAACTATTTAAAAATCATACAATGTGATTTTCTGGATTTTTGTTTTAGATTCCGTCTCTCACAGTTGAAGTGTACCTATGATAAAAATTACAGACCTCTACATGCTTTGTAAGTAGGAAAACCTGCAAAATCGGCAGTGTATCAAATACTTGTTCTCCCCACTGTATGTAATCCAACACTGTTAGCATCACTGGTGGAATGTTTCTTCCTCCTGATCGGTGTTCTCCAGCAGCTGTCTGCCTATTCCTCATGTAACCTCTGACCTCTTATCTTTATCCCCCTCTCATCTCTTCAATCTCTCACAGCCAGAGAAGAGACAAAGAGCCAAGCTGATCTTACCTGATTCACTCTCGCTCTGGATACCTGATAGGGGATCATGGGAAGGATCGCATGGTTCTTTGTTTGGGGAATGAAAAAAAGTACTTCTCTCCGGGCCAGAGATGAGCTGCATGACCTGAGTGTGTAGGCATCCCAGCTTTCATCCTCCTCCTGAAACACATACTGTACAGTATAACTCTTACAACACGTAAAATCCATACCAAACAACAGACTGAGGCAGCTGTGAGTTTGCAATGCACACTGTACTGTACAAGCAACATTGTATTCATAATCACTGATCAAATTACATTTAATGACTTTGCCACTTATGCATGCTCAGTGCTACACTGACTGTTTAGTGGAAAAAACACAGTTAAACCAAATCAAATCAAATCATGACATCTGTATTTGGCAATAGCAGCAATGTCCAACATATGTTTCAGTGCCATTCCCCTGGCCTGTCATTCAATTATTCAAAGTCCTTACCAAAATAGTTTGTGTTTTATTCAGCGAGTGGAGATAAAAATTAAGTGGCTAAATGGAGTCATTAGAGTCCATTATCACAGAGCATGATGCTTTGCCATCCGCCCATTATCTTTGGGCCTCCCATCTATTTTCTCCTCTCATTTTGGTGCTGAGATTCCCCTTTCGTTCTCTGCTGCTGTGTCCTGTAGAAAGTAAGTCATTGTTACAGGATACCTCAGATACCACCAGTAGATGAACATTAGCATGAAGGAATGAATGAATGAACTCTGCCTCAGATACCACCAGTAGTTGAACATTAACATGAATACCTTGTTTTGCTCTTTGGTTTTTGTAGTCTTCAGACTATAACCATCAGCTTCTCCTGTGTCCCCATAGTTGTACAGTCGTGGCCAAATGTTTTGAGAATGACACAAGTATTGGTCTCCACAAAGTTTGCTGCCTCTGTGTTGATGATGGCAATTTGCATATACTCCAGAATGTCATGAAGAGTGATCAGATGAATTGCAATTAATTGCAAAGTCCCTCTTTGCCATGATGAACTTAATCCCCCCCAAAAATGTCTACTGCATTTCAGCCCTGCCACAAAAGGACCAGCTGCCATCATGTCAGTGATTGTCTTGTTAACACAGGTGAGAGTGTTGACGAGGACAAGGCTGGAGATCACTCTGTCATGCTGATTGAGTCAGAATAACAGACTGGAAGCTTTTAAAGGAGGGTGGTGCTTGAAATCATTGTTCTTCCTCTGTCAACCATGGTTACCTGCAAGGAAACACGTGCCGTCATCATTGCTTTGCACAAAAAGGGCTTCACAGGCAAGGATATTGCTGCTAGTAAGATTGCACCTAAATCAACCATTTATCGGATCATCAAGAACTTCAAGGAGAGAGGTTCAATTGTTGTGAAGAAGGCGTAAGGGCGCCCAAGAAAGTCCAGCAAGTGCCAGGACCGTCTCCTAAAGTTGTTTTAGCTGCGGGATCGGGGCACCACCATTGCAGAGCTTGCTCAGGAATGGCAGCAGGCAGGTGTGAGTGCATCTGCACGCACAGTGAGGCGAAGACTTTTGGAGGATGGCCTGGTGTCAAGAAGGGCAGCAAAGAAGCCACTTCTCTCCAGGAAAAACATCAGAGACAGACTGATATTCTGCAAAAGGTACAGGGATTGGACTTCTGAGGACTGGGGTAGAGTCATTTTCTCTGATAAATTCCCTTTCCGATTGTTTGGGCCATCCGGAAAACACCTTGTCCGGAGAAGACAAGGTGAGCGCTACCATCAGTCCTGTGTCATGCCAACAGTAAAACATCCTGAGAACATTCATGTGTGCGATTGCTTCTCAGCCAAAGGAGTGGGCTCACTCACAATTTTGCCTAAAACAGCCATGAATAAAGAATGGTACCAACACATCCTCCGAGAGCAACTTCTCCCAACCATCCCAGAACAGTTTGGTGATGACCAATGCCTTTTCCAGCATGATGGAGCACCTTGCCATAAGGCAAAAGTGATAACTAAGTGGCTCGGGGAACAAAACATCAACATTTTGGGTTCATGGCCAGGAAACTCTCCAGACCTTAATCCTATTGAGAACTTGTCGTCAATCATCAAGAGGCGGGTGGACAAACAAAAACCCAGAACTTCTGACAAACTCCAAGCATTGATTATGCAAGAATGGCCTGCCATCAGTCAGGATGTGGCCCAGAAGTTAATTGACAGCATGACAGGGCGGATTGCAGAGGTCTTGAAAAAGAAGGGTCAACACTGCAAATATTGACTCTTTGCATAAACTGAATGTCATTGTCAATGAAAGCCTTTGACACTTATGGAATACTTGTAATTATACTTCAGTGTACCATAGTAACTACTGACATAAAGATCTAAGAACACTGCATTAGCAAACTTTGTGGAGACCAATAATTGGTTAATTCTCAAAACGTTTGGCCACGTTAGATTAATGTTTGTTAAATAAGATGTTCTGTGATGATGAATAAACAATATTCTTAAGATACAGGAGTAAGTGGATGCTACGACTAGCATATACTGTATATGTACATTTTGTGTAACCTCTGGCCCCTTGCTTTAAAATAGGATGTTAGAGTGGGTGACAACATGATGGATAGAGCCTGATATCTCCTAGGACTAGGCCCACTGGCAGCAGGCTTCGTCTGCGTGACTCCAGGGGTCGCATCACGTGAAACAGCCGATGGCACCAATCAGCTGATTGTCACCTCATAGTGACTGACCTCCTGCTCCTGTAATTTAGCACCCACTCTGTTCCCCTCTGTCCCTTGGATCCAATTGGAGAGGATCCATTCCAGAGACACAGAAGAATGCTCGCCCCTCAACCCCAGTGTTCCTCCATGAGGTTCTGGCTCAGTGAACACCATTATAGTACAGAGAGGACGTGTCCCACAGAGGCACAGCAGCAGAGCCTGGCTTTGCTTACTCTACTGCAGCTGCACTATGGAGGGATGTGGTTGACTGTATCTCTGTCACTATCAGTCACCGCTGTGACTGAGAGAGCTTGTTTAGGTTGCGGTGCAGAAACGGACACTGTTGAGACACTATAGATGGAGTTGAGAGGTGTCGAGATGAGTAGAGCTATGCAGTGTAGATAGCCGATACAGACGATATGGGACGGTCAACAGAGGTTTCCATTACATATAGCCTGATTGATTAGCTTTTAAGTATGTAGGCTTTTCATAATGTACTTTTCCCTTCCAACCTTTCTGACGTAGTCAAACTAACACACAAGCACTGAGCTCCTGAAAACATCCCCCCTCTTCCCTGAACCCAAGGGACAGGAGGACACTCTGGTGGTGTTGGTGCTCTGGGGACTGTTTTCCCGGAGTCTTTGTCAATCTGTTTAATTACCTTCATCCAAGGTGAATTAATTCACAGATTAGTGAGTGAGACACCAGTGTAATGAGATGTAATGTGTTGGGGGTGAACCCCACCTATGTGACAAGACACATGCTGTAGGCCTCTATTTTCAAGGTACCATTGTGTCCAGTGTTGATAGGTTTCCGACCGAGAGAGGCTTTAGTTCTGAGAATCTTGAAGTAAGCCTGAAGGACATTGTTTGGGTGAAATTCATATTGATTCATATTGATTCAGGAGGACGATGAAGGGCCTGGTGATAAACCTGGCCTACTTAAATTGGATTTAATACAGAATAAGCATCAATTACGTGTTACTCTGTCGAGGAACTGCAGCAGCTAATTACATCTCCCACAACAGGTCAGTGGGTGTCTCTTACCTGACAAGGTGGCTAATGCAACTCAGCATGTTCAAAAAGCACCAGCCAATGCTCGTATTACCATACATACGTAGCGTTGAGCCGGCCCGTTTCCTCTCAGTCAGCTCAACTGTTGTTTCTCCATGACCTCAAGTGACTCTGCTGATGACATCAAGGCTTCAGCTAAAAGGAAACAGAACCCCCTTGCTGTGTGTTGTTTGTGGGAGTAGTGAATGAAGTGGCCAGGACACCGTGTGTTGTCATTGAGAGCAACACATGCTGATGCCAGAGCTCATATAATGCCTAATGATTACTATTGTCCTACGGAGGCCTTTTAGGTCAAATCATAACTGAGTATCAAATCAAATCAAATTGTATTTATCACATGCACCGAATACCTTACAGTGAAATGCTTACAAGCCCTTAACCAACAATGCAGTTTTAAGAAAAATAAGTAAGTATTTACTAAATAAGTAAAAACATAGTTTTTGTGGTTTATGCAACGTTTACAGAGTCGTGTACAGTTACATAAAGAGAAAGCTGAATCACCATCATCTGTACTGTGGTTATTTAAGGGAACGTAAACTTGAGTAGTTTAGTAGTGCAACGTTTACTAGCCATTCCACCTGCTGTTTTGCTCACTCTGATAGATAGCATGCATATTTTCAAATGAACGAACAAGCTGCTGAAATTGAAACTTCTGATGTTATTGTTTAGCTAGAATGGCAGGATTATTTCTGTCTCAAAGATGGCCACATTTCTAAATCCCTCATAATCCTCTCATTTTTCACTGAAATGCCATACATGACACTGGAGGACCCAATTACACACAAATTCTATGTCTACAGTCTGGGTTTGGATGCTTGTCTGTTTGTATTCTTTTTCGGTTTCAACAAGGTATGTCCTACAGTAGAAAGAGCCAGTGTTTGATTGGACTCTTCAGAACCATTAGTTAAGGTTACAGTGTAATAGTGGGCTAGTCACAATGGGGGTTTATGGCACCTACTAAAACCCCACTCTGCAGGACAGTGTCCCGTGGACGTAGCCTCTTCTCTAAACACACCTGCACTACTTCAGTAAAACACTCTCAAGAGAGATAATTGGGCTTTTTGACAAAGAAACAAGAGGATAAATCAATAGGCAAGGACATAATTAATTACATTGTTAAGTCCAACAAGACTATGGAATGGGTAAAATGTTTTTCTGTATTTCTGCCAACACAACTTATGTGAGTGTATGCCATCAGCTGAAGCTTCCCCAGAAAAGCCAGTTGGGCTGCAGTCCTTATAGAGCTGTTGCCATAGTAACCAGAGCTAACACAAAGTGTGCATCGTATCTTATTAGTAAAGTACCGGTATAGGTACATTGTATAATGAGAAAATCCTTGCTGAATGAAAAACTGTTTGTCTCTCTGTCACATTATGTGTCTCCCTGTGTCACGGAATGGGGTTTGGAGAGACCAAGACGCAGCGCAGGGATAGTAGTTCGACATGATTTATTTTAGAATAGTACTATGTAATAAATCACAACAACAAACGAACTACTACACTTAAACAAACACGAAAGACAAAACGCCACGTTCACCGAAAACAAACACGAATGAACGGACGTAGAACAAAGCACACTTATCTTCACCGTGACTGCGACATACATCGATATCGATAACAACCCACACCCGCGTGAGGGACAGACTCCACATATATTGGATCCCTAATTAGAGACAACGGGTAGCAGCTGCCTCTAATTAGAGATCCACCCGAAACCCACAAAGAAATAGAAAATAACGACACTGTCAGACTCTGACCACAGCTACATAGAGAAGCAAGTTAGGCTTCTCTATGGCCAGAGCCTGACAGTACCCCCCCCCCCCAAAGGCGCGGACTCCCGGACGCCTAGACACAAAAACACAAAATACGGGGGGTAAATGGGAAAAAAACTAGTCCATCGGGGGCGGCTCCGGCGACGTGGACAGTCTTGTCCCATGCCCCTTCCTTATCACCGGTCCCGGGCTGTGTACCGGTGGGGCAAAAGGCTCCGGCCATGGAGCGGGGAAAACAACCGGACCCGGACTGGGCACCGGTGGGGCAAACGGCTCCGGCCATGGAGCGGGGTAAACAACCGGACCCGGACTGGGCACCGGTGGGGCAAACGGCTCCGGCCATGGAGCGGGGAAAACAACCGGGCCCGGACTGGGCACCGGTGGGGTAAACGGCTCCGGCCATGGAGCGGGGAAAACAACCAGGCCCGGACTGGGCACCGGTGGGGCAACCGGCTCCGGCCATGGAGTGGGAAAAACACCCGGGCCCGGACTGGGCCACGGTGGGGCAAATGGCTCCGGCCATGGAGCGGGGAAAACAACCGGGCCCGGACTGGGCACCGGTGGGACAAACGGCTCCGGCCATGGAGCTGGGCAATAAACCGGGCCCGGACTGGGCAGTGTCGGACTGCTCAGTGTCGGACTGCTCCGACACTGAGGCGGAGCAGGCGGCTGGACCCGGACTGGGTACCGGTGGAGCGGACTGCTCTGGCACTGAGGCGGAGCAGACGGCTGGACCCGGACAGGGTACCGGTGGAGCGGACTGCTCTGGCACTGAGGCGGAGCAGGCGGCTGGACCCGGACTGGGGACCGGTGGAGCGGACTGCTCTGGCACTGAGGCGGAGCAGGGGGCTGGACCCGGACTGGGCACCGGTGGAGCGGACTGCTCTGGCCCTGAGGCGGAGCAGGCGGCTGGACCCGGATTGGGTACCGGTGGAGCGGACTGCTCTGGCCCTGGGGCGGAGTAGACGGCTGGTCCCGGAATGGGTACCGGTGGAGCGGACTGCTCTGGCACTGAGGCGGAGCAGGCGGCTGGACCCGGAATGGGCACCAGTGAACTGACCTTCGCAGGAGGTTCAGGGGCGCTGACCTTCGCAGGAGGTTGAGAGGCGCTGACCTTCGCAGGAGGTTGAGAGGCGCTGACCTTCGCAGGAGGTTGAGAGGCGCTGACCTTCGCAGGAGGTTGAGAGGCGCTGACCTTCGCAGGAGGTTGAGAGGCGCTGACCTTCGCAGGAGGTTGAGAGGCGCTGACCTTCGCAGGAGGTTGAGAGGCGCTGACCTTCGCAGGAGGTTGAGAGGCGCTGACCTTCGCAGGAGGTTGAGAGGCGCTGACCTTCGCAGGAGGTTGAGAGGCGCTGACCTTCGCAGGAGGTTGAGAGGCGGCCGACCCTCGCTGGAGGCTCAGGGTGGCCGACCCTCGCTGGAGGCTCAGGGTGGCCGACCCTCGCTGGAGGCTCAGGGTGGCCGACCCTCGCTGGAGGCTCAGGGTGGCCGACCCTCGCTGGAGGCTCAGGGTGGCCGACCCTCGCTGGAGGCTCAGGGTGGCCGACCCTCGCTGGAGGCTCAGGGTGGCCGACCCTCGCTGGAGGCTCAGGGTGGGGAGCCGGCACGGGTCGTACCGGACTGGGAAGGCGCACCGGAGGTCGAATGCGTGGAGCTGGCACGGGACGCACCTGGCTAGACGCACGCACTGGAGGTTGGGTGCGGGGAGTCGGGCAGAGGTCCGGACCCAGACTGGACATCGGTGAAGCGGATTGCTCTGGCCTGGAAGGGGAGTATCTGACCGGACCTGGACTGGTCCACTCCGCCATATCCCTCTCGACCTCCTCTATCTCCACCAATTCCCTCAGAACCTCCCCAAAATGCTCCTCCAGCTCTTCCTCCTGCTCCTTGCTCTGAGCCCCCCATTGGTACCTGGGTCTCCCCATGGTCCACATGGGGAGTGGAGTTGGCTCCTCCAGGAGCCCCCACGGGTGAGGGAACCGAAGCATGTCCTCCTCCTCGTCCTCCTCTGACGAGTCCGACTCGAACCCTCCGAGGAGTTCGGTGTTGGTAAACCGACGCGGGGCTATCTCGCTCTCCGTCTCTCCCCATTTGCGCTGCTTGGTCTCGTATTGGTGGGTTGTTCTGTCACGGAATGGGGTTTGGAGAGACCAAGACGCAGCGCAGGGATAGTAGTTCGACATGATTTATTTTAGAATAGTACTATGTAATAAATCACAACAACAAACGAACTACTACACTTAAACAAACACGAAAGACAAAACGTCACGTTCACCGAAAACAAACACGAATGAACGGACGTAGAACAAAGCACACTTATCTTCACCGTGACTGCGACATACATCGATATCGATAACAACCCACACCCGCGTGAGGGACAGACTCCACATATATTGGATCCCTAATTAGAGACAACGGGTAGCAGCTGCCTCTAATTAGAGATCCACCCAAAACCCACAAAGAAACAGAAAATAACGACACTGTCAGACTCTGACCACAGCTACATAGAGAAGCAAGTTAGGCTTCTCTATGGCCAGAGCCTGACACCCTGTCTGAAAATGGGCTAAATCAAATCCATCTTAAATCCACACTGTGTTGAGCATCTGATACAGGCAGTTGGACAACATGTTTGGAATATATATGACTATATCTGATACAGTCAGTTTGACTACATGTTTGGAATATATATGACTATATCTGATACAGTCAGTTTGACTACATGTTTGGAATATATATGACTATATCTGATACAGTCAGTTTGACTACATGTTTGGAATATATATTACTATACTGCCACTGCGTTCAGGACATGCATGTGAAAGGAAAGGGAATGTGAAAGGGTGGATACTAGTCAGTTGTACAACTGAATGCATTCAACTGAAATGTATCTTCCGCATTTAACCCAACCCCTGTTAATCAGTATAGAGCCTAGAAAGGTAAGAACCAAAGCGAGGGGATGAGAGAGCGGCTCACAGGAGCCGGGACATGAAAGAGTCAGTTAGCGGCTCTTTGAGTGTCCATCCCTCCTAACCTCCCTCCCTCCCTCCTTCCAGCCCCATGCAGCTGCTTCACTGCCTGTCTCTTTTCATGTTGTAGTGCCTGCCAGTCCAGTCCTCGGCTGAGAGCAGGGCTGCACAAAGAGACCTCACAGCCCCTGGCCTGTGGGGACGTGACACAGTCGATAGCCTCTCTCCCTCCTTCCCTATATCCTCCTGTACTGTGGTAATGTGCCAGTGGATCACAGCAGTCATTGGTTCTTGGTTCTTTTAAGATTCTACAGTGATATGCGAGATTCCAGGGGTTTGCGTTAAGTGTTTTTTTTTATTGAGTGTGTGTTATAGATTTAGAGTTTAATATAATCAAAATGCTAGGCATACGTTAATAAATACAAGTGGAGTGCTTCTCAAACATTTATCCACAGTTGACCAGCAGGGGTGAGTGTGACCCAGAGTCTCTGACCTGGTCATAAGTTCACGCTATTGCTTTGGTAGTCATTCTAATTCCAATAATATATGTACACACCGCTCAGGTCTCGCTATGTTGTCCCTCGAGAGGTATTCTCAGGTAAAAACGATGGAAAGTGTAATGAGTCTTTTACATAGGTCAATCTGGTGGAGGAACCGTGCCAGTTCCTATTATTTATCATGGAAAGCCAATGATCTCCTGAACATGTGGATAAATACAAAATGCAAATCCTCTGCCTCTCAATAATTCCACCAGGGAGAGTGGTGGAGCTGTCAATCAATGACCCTGGTAGAATGGCAGGGAGAGGGAAAGAGAGAAAGGGGGAGGAGAAAGGGAGAGAGTGAGCGAGAGACAGAGTAAAGATAAGAGAGTGATAAAATGGGAGGTGGATGGGGGGCAGGGTGGTTGTGTGTCTGTAAAGGTGTGTATTTGTATGTGTGACCCATGAACACATAGGATTGTTTGAGCCCAACCTTTGTGTTGTGTGTTCTCACAGACAGAATTGAATGCTATTTGAATTGATCCACCTGGGACCACAGGCCTGCGTTTGCTCAGGTCTATGAATGTGATTTATTTGAGGTGAAGGAGATCCAAAATGAGGCAGCCACATCCCAGTGTGACTGTCTGGAGAGATGGAGAGAAATGGAGAGAGATGGAGGAGATGGGGAAAGGTGGAGGAGAGAGGGAGAGAGATGGAGGAGATGGGGAAAGGTGGAGGAGAGAGGGGGAGAGATGGAGGAGATGGGGAAAGAGGGAGAGAGATGGAGGAGATGGAGAGAGATGGAGGAGAGAGGGAGAGAGATGGAGGAGAGAGGGGGAGAGATGGAAGAGAGAGGTGGAGAGATGGAGGAGAGAGGTAGAGAGATGGAAGAGAGAGGTGGAGAGATGGAGGAGAGAGGGAGAGAGAAGGAGGGGATAGGGAGAGAGATGGAGGAGAGAGGGAGAGAGATGGAGCGAGATGGAGGAGAGGGGGAGAGAGACGGAGGAGAGAGGGGGGAGATGGAGGAGAGTGGGGGAGAGTGGGGGAGATATGGAGAGAGGGAGCGAGATGGAGGAGAGAGGGGAGAGATGGAGGAGAGAGGGAGAGAGATGGAGGAGAGAGGAGGAGATTGAGGAGAGAGGCGGAGAGATGGAGGAGAGAGGGAGAGAGATGGAGGAGAGAGAGGGAGATGGAGGAGAGAGGGAGAGAGATGGAGGAAATAAGGAGAGGGCGGGAGCGATGGAGGAGAGCGGGAGAGAGATGGAGGAGAGATGGCGGAGAGAGGGAGAGAAATGGAGGAGAGATGGAGGAGAGAGGGGGAGAGATGGAGGAGAGAGGGAGAGAAATGGAGGAGAGATGGAGGAGAGAGGGGGAGAGATGGAGGAGAGAGGGAGAGAGATGGAGGAGAGAGAGGGAGATGGAAGAATGAGGGACAGAGGAATAACAGGTTTGTATATCCTAACAATGTACTGTAATGTTAACACAGTATGGCAACTGTGCATACTAAAATGATGTATACATGTACAATAATGTCTCATGTAATTGGTGCTATCGCCAATATGTAAATGTGCTATCCCCTATGGGCACCGCTGTTGGTGAAAGGTAAATGCATTTCCTTTGACAAAAATAATTAATCAATGACTGTTAGATGACAGAGACACTGTTGGACAAGGGGATCAGAAACAGATAGAGGGAAAGAGAGGGAGGAGGGGGAGTAGAGGGAGGGGAGAAAGAGAGGGAGGAGAGGGAGGAGAGGAAGAGAGGGAGGAGAAGGAGGAGAGAGAGGAGAGAAAAAGAGGGAGGAGAGGGAGGAGAGAAAGAGAGGGAGGAGAGGGAGGAGAGAAAGGGAGGGAGGAGAGGGAGGAGAGAAAGAGAGGGAGGAGAGGGAGGAGAGAAAGAGAGAATAAGAGAGGAGAGAAAGAGAGGGAGGAGAGGGAGGAGAGGGAGGAGAGGGAGGAGAGGGAGTAGAGAAAGAGAGGGGGGAGAGGGAGGAGAGAAAGAGAGGGAGGAGAGGGAGGAGAGAATGGGAGGGAGGAGATGGAGGAGAGAAAGGGATGGGGAGAGGGAGGAGAGAAAGAGAAGCGGGAGAGGGAGGAGAGAATGGGAGGGAGGAGATGGAGGAGAGAAAGGGATGGGGAGAGGGAGGAGAGAAAGAGAGGCGGGAGAGGGAGGAGAGAAAGAGAGGAGAGAAAGAGAGGGAGGAGAGGGAGGAGAGGGAGTAGAGAAAGAGAGGGGGGAGAGGGAGGAGAGAAAAAGAGGGAGGAGAAAGAGAGGGGGGAGAGGGAGGAGAGAAAGAGAGGGAGGAGAGAAAGGGAGGGAGGAGAGTGAGGAGAGAAAGAGAGGGAGTAGAGGGAGGAGATAAAGAGAGAGAGTAGAGGGAGGAGTGTCTACTCTATTCTGGTCTACACTGGCCTAGTCTACACTAGACTAGTCTTCACTAGCCTAGTCTTCACTAGCCTAGTCTACACTAGCCTGGTCTACACTAGCCTGGTCTACACTAGCCTGGTCTACACTAGCCTAGTCTACACTAGCCTGGACTCCACTAGTCTGGTCTACACTAGCCTAGTCCATACTAGCCTAGTCCACACTAGCCTAGTCTACACTAGCCTGGTCTCTTTACTTAACTAGGCAAGTCAGTTAAGAACAAATTCTTATTTCCTATGATGGCCTACCAAAAGACAAAAGGCCTCCTGCAGGGATGGGGGCTGGGATTAAAAATAAAAATACATTAAATTAAAATATAGGACAAAAGACATATAATGACAAGAGAGACAACGCTTTATAAAGAGAGACCTAAGACAACCACATAGCATGGCAGCAACACATGACAACACAGCATGGTAGCAACACAACATGACAACAACATGGTAGCAACACAACATGGCAGCAGCACAACATGGTAGCAACACAAAACATGGTACAAACACCATTGGGCACAGACAACAGCACAAAGGGCAAGAATGTAGAGACAACAATACAACTGTCAGTAAGAGTGTCCATGATTGAGTCTTTGAATGAAGAGATGGAGATAAAGCTGTCCAGTTTGAGTGTTTGTTGCAGCTCGTCCCAGTCGCTAGCTGCCGCGAACTGAAAAGAGGAACGATTGTATCTCTATTTCATCATGGGGATTACATACATCTACATTCAGGCCTGTCAGTTCTGTTGGTGTTAACAGGGATGTATGTTGACTTGTGAATATGTGTCCTGACATCTGACTGTGGTGGCAATTTTAATAGGCTTTAGTGGCAGAATGCAGCAGTGCTCTAAGCCTACAGGCACTGGGCTTTACCCCTGATCTTTACCTCAACACAGCTCCAGGCACTGGGCTTTACCCTTGACCTTTACCTCAACACAGCTCCAGGCACTGGAATTATAGATAAATTGTCCCTCTACCAGATACAGTATAACTCACTTACTCTCATGGTGTGATTCATGGATTGTTGTTGACCTATGGAATGATACAGAATTATGTTTTGTATTTGTAAGATTGATTTGTTCATGTATGCTACAGATGCATACACATACATAAAGCCATTTCGCTAAATGCCAGACTGGTTTGAGTTGACTGTATGGATTATGACATTATAGTGAAACATCAATTTGTATATCGGTCCAATTGCAACATTGAATATAATTATATAATATAATTACATTTACATTTCAGTCATTTAGAAGACGCTCTTATCCAGAGCGACTTACAGTTAGTTAGTGCATACATGTCCATACTTTTTTCTGTCATCGGGAGGTCTGTTGGTGTTAAATTGAACCTCTCATTCTTCTGTTATTCTCTAGCATTCTCACTCACGCTACTGCACAGAACTATTGACCAGGCTAAAGCTTGACAGGAGACGTGACTTCCATTCCCTTCTTTTCTGTCTCCTCCATCTTACATTCTCTCCGTCAGCCTTACCATACCCCATTCTCTATCTTCTCTTGTGCCTGTACAGGAATTCATTGTAACGTTACTACATTGCACTCCAGAGAATACAGTATTGCTGTACATGAACATGTGCGAGCTGCTTAGACGCCATTTTTAGCCGCGTTCTCAAGCTGCCTTAAAAAGGAGGCGTTGAATTTCTATTTTCTTTTATTGAAAGTTGAAATCCAAGTCGCAATAGGCTGTTGTTGTATTAATATAGTGTACTTTGACAAAACTTTTTGGGAGATGGAGGCATTGTATGATTATGCATTGAATTGGACACAAATGGAGCTAGGGATTTATGGGTGGGTGGGTTTCTATCAAACTCTGCTGTTCATCTGCATGGTACTCTCAATGAACAGCCTTCAGCAACTATGATGAGAATACACCTTGCTGGTAGTGGGGGCGGCAGGTAGCCTAGCGGTTAATTCGAACTAGCGATCTGGCGTGTCAGATGGCTGTGTGAACAGTAATGAAGTATGGTTGGGTATGGGGATGGTGTGGGTTGTAATGACTTGCTGACTTAAGATACATAGTCTGTGGAGCAGAGCGGGTGCAATTAGCTGTATTTACCACCGCTAACAGAGAGCCTGCAGACTATTGAGTCACAACTCACTGATCACATACATTTAACACTCACACCCCTCTCTCCCATGAGACATCCGAGAGAGAACACACAGGAGACCTGAGCACAACATGCATCAGACCATGTCACGTGTGTCGTGATGAAGCCCGTGTGTGTAAACAACCTCTTCATGCAGAGTGCAGTGGGTGTGTGAGGCAGTGTGAGGGCCATGTGATGAGTCTAAACATATATTGGATTGTTTTGTTCATAATTAGAATTCACCTAAAGGATTTATGTTTGCTGTTGAAGTACAATGCCTCTCTGGAGCTGTGGGATTGTTGAAAATCTATAAGTTATTGTATGGAAATTATTGGTATTTGTATAAATACACCCACAAATCACCTGGTGAGCCTGCCATGCAATTTAAACAGATGCCAATTTAAGCAGATCAGTCTGGCCTGAGAGACAGAAAAAGGTGGAGTGCAGAGCACACGGTCAGACCTTGGATCAATGTGAGAGCGGTCAGTGAATAATCCAAGCTGTTACAGAGCTGATGGAGCGTACTGCTGGCCTCGCAAGCCACCTGATTTTGCGAGCTTACATGGTTCGCTACCACGGAATCATGGCATTGGTAATCAGTCTGGTTTATACGAGGCTAGCGCACTGCTGTCTCTCTCTCTTGCTGCTGCCACGATTCCCAACACAATAGAGCCTGCAGGCTCCCTTGCATTCCCTGGACACTTTGTAGGGGCAGTGGTTTTGGCAACTTGGTCTGATGTTTTCTGAAATCTTAGAGAACATGACAAACATGATGCATTTTATTTAACTAGGCAAGTCAGTTAAGAACAAATTCTGATTTACAATGATGGCCTACCTACAGGGTCAGCACCTGGAGCAAATTGGGGGTTAAGTGCCTTGCTCAAGGACACAGCGACAAGTTTTACACCTTGTCGGCTCAGGTATTCAAACCAGCGACTTTTCAGTTATTGGCCCAATGCTCTAACTACTAGGCTACCTGCCAACTTGCCACTACCTGAACAGTTGTAATGAGAAGACAAAATCAGAAAATGAGACATTCAGTCAACAGCATCACCATATAAATAACCAATAAGATACAAGCAAATGCGTGAGTTTGAGTGAGTGAGAGAGTGAGAGCGTGAGAGAGTGAGAGTGAGAGAGAGAGAGAGAGAGAGAGAGAGAGAGAGAGAGAGAGAGATGTTTAACACATATTTATTTGACCATTTATCATATTTCATTCCAATATGTCATTCAAAAGTTTGAAAAGTGCAAAAACATCCATAAAACAACAACAACAACAACAAAACCGATTCAATCAATACAGATTACAGCCCATTTAAAACCAACATTTCATCCTCCCCGACCTCACACAAAAAACTTCCCACCATATTGCAGGAAAACCTATAATATTAAAAGACCTCTTAACCTCCCACACTGGATAAACAAATGTTCAACCGTTTCATCCGTCCCGCAAAAAAGGACATTCCCTCCCTACTTCTGGATTCAGCTATTATACGTAGCTATTATACCATACATCAGTCTCCACTGTAAATCTGCTGTACGTTTCTCAATAGGAGGCTTGTACAGAGATCTCCAGCATCCTCTGAAGTCTGGCCCAAAGACTTCTGTCCACCTCCATGTTTTAACTCTTCTCAAAACAGTTTGATGAGACACTTTAACACACACATTGTATAGTGCCTTTTTACCAATGTCTTGAAATGCTCCCAACTCTGGAGTTTTAAAGGACAAAAAGGTATCTTCATCTCCCTGACGTTCCTGTGCAGCAGAGACACGTATTGATGGAAATCTGTAGCTCCATCCCAGCAAAGGAATTCCTTATGCTTCTCTGCAGGCTCCAGGCAATGTTGAGCGTACTTCCTCCAACATCTGATCCAAGAGACGTAAAGAACGTAGTCCTGTCTTCTGCTGAAGTGAAGCTGCCGTCCTCCATCCATTGCCATCCGTTAGATGTTCGATCTTTGTACATCCCGCTCTGACCAGACAATTCCTCACACTGCTTGAAGACAACATTTTTGCGTGTATCAAAGAATTGTGAAACAATGGTTCTCCCATAATCCAGTCCTGTGCTCGCAAAATCTCTCTTGTCACAGAAAAAGTCATATTCCACACTTTCAACATGGATTGGTAGAAAAAAGTCAAATTATTCAAATCCAGTTCATTAACTTTCAGTAAAAACAGCTGCTTGTCATATCCCAGATTCAATGTTCTCCTTAACAGAGTGCATGCCACATTTGTCCACTCCATGTCCTCCTTGTACAATCGTCTCTGCGCTGCCTGTAATCGAAAGGTATGGATCCTGCTCCTTATGTCAATCAGACTTTGTCCCCCCTCCTGAGTTGGAAGATACAGAACTGACGCAGGAATCCAATGCTGTCCTGACCAAAAGAACTCCACCAATTTTCTCTGAATACTTTTAACAATGTCATCTGGATTGTGCCATAACATGGAGGCGGCCAGGTTATTTGTAACCAAAATTCTACCCCTGTAGGATAGCTCTGGCAATAGCCATTTCCATTTAGACAACTTAGCAGACACCTTCTCCAGCAAACCCTCCCAGTTCTTTTTTCTATAGCTTTCTACTCCTAAAAACACTCCAATAACTTTTATACCTTCTCTTCCCCAATGCAATCCCCCAGGAAGTGGAGGTAGCCCACCATTTTCCCACTGGCCCACAATAAAACCATTACTTTTTTCCCAATAGACGCTTTCTCGTAAACATCCAAACTCTCACATAGTATTTGCATATCTTCTTGCCCAGTAACAAAAATAGTTACATCATCAGCATAAGCTGACACAAAACATCTCGACTCCCTTGGGTCACCTGGAACCATAAACCCCTTCAATTAATTTCTTAATTTGCATAAAAGGGGCTCAATTACTAGGCTATATAGTTGCCCTGAGAGAGGACACCCCTGTCTAATACCCCTTTTTACAGGCAATGGATAAGTCAAACCATTCCCCATCTTAAGCATTATTGAAGCCCCTTTGTACAACAAACGTATCCATGAAATAAAAAGATCCCCGAACCCAAATGATTCCAAGACTTTAAAAATGTACTCATGACCCACCCGATCAAAGGCTTTCTGCTGATCAATGAATAAAAATCCCACATTACAATTTTCATTAATAGACATCAATAACATCTCTTATTAAAAACAGATTATCCATGATTGTGCGACCCGGAATACAATATGTTTGCTCTCCTTTGACCACAATATGTAAATATTTTTTTAACCTATTGTCTAAAACTTTTGCCAATGTTTTATAATCCGAGCACATCAACGAAACAGGGCGCCAATTTTTTTACAAACCTAGATCTCCACTTTTTGGTAAAAGAGAGATCACAGCCCTCTGACAGCTAGTTGGTAACATGCCTTTTTCAAAACATTCACAACAAACTTCATAAAAATCTTCACCTAAAACAGTCCAAAAAGTATTGTAAAACTCAGCAGGTAAACCATCTATTCCTGGTGCACACCCTGTGGAGAGTTGCTGAACTGCATCTGAAAGTTCATTAAAGTTAATCATAGTGTCAAGCTTTTTCTTATCCCCAGTTTGCAACTTTGGTAGTCCTTGTAATAATTGTGCCATATTCTCAGAGTCACAGTCAGTGTGTCCATACAAATCAGCATAAAACTCCATTGCCATTTTCCTCATTTCTGTTGGATTTTATGTTAATGTTCCATTTTCCTTGCGCAGGTGAAATATGCACTTTTGTTGTGCAACTTTCCGCTCCAGATTAAAAAAATAGGAAGTTGGAGAGTCAATATCCTTGATAGAAGAAATTCTTGCTCTAATTAAAGCGCCCTTCGCTCTTTCCTCTAAGATGGATCTTAATTCAAGTTTCTTACTCCTTAAATCATTGGATTTACATTTACATCCATCACACTTTCCATACCTATAATTTCCTTCTCCAACTGCTCAATTTTCTTTTTAACACATACAGTAGTATTGTAGGAAAAATTCTGACAAAAAACCTTTATCTGTGTTTTCCCCACCTCCCACCATTGTGTCATTGTTTCACATTCACTTTTATTCAATTTCCACATTTTCCAAAAATCACCAAATTTTTCACAAAAAAAACTATCCTGCAGCAATTTAGAATTAAAATGCCAATAAAACCTGGGGCGTGCTAAAGTAGTAATGTTAAAATCTATGGTTACAATATGATGATCAGAAAAACCATTAGGGACCATTAGCATTTGGATACTCTATTCATATTAGTTTTACTCATATATATATCTAGTCTTGCTCCTGTTACAGTAGAGTCTAGTATTTTAACCCATGTATACTGTTTAATTGTCTGATTCATATTCCTCCACACATCTATTAAGTCAAACTCTTTAATAGTATTAAGAAGAGCATTACTAGACGGTGGATGAGACTCCTCTCTGTTCCTATCTAAAAGAAAATTTGTGGTGCAATTCCAATCACCTCCCATTATTATGCAAGGATCATTATCAATTTTTTTTATTGCACTCTGCAACCTCCTAAACAGCTCCACAAGATCTGATCCATTGTTTGGAGAATAAACATTTCTGAAAATAATTTTTAGCTCATTTATTTCTCCTGTGAACATTAGAACTCTACCCTTTTCTATTTCTTCAGTTGACAAAATTTTCAAGTTCAAATACTTTGAAAAGAGAATAGCTACTCCAGTACTCATATTTGACCCATGACTGAAGACACTCTCCCCCTCCCACCATCTACACCACTCTACTTCATTTGTACAATCTGTATGTGTTTCTTGCAAAAAAGAAACATTTACATTCTTAATATTAATTAATTCTGCCACCATTGCTCTCTTGCTCCTGTCTCTCCCCCCGTTAATATTTAAAGAGGCTACCCTTATCATCTCCATAGAATATATAAAGAGATAGAAAAGAGAGACAGAGAAAAATAAAGAGTATAGTAAAGTCACCCTGAGTGATATGTAAACCATTGATTAAATTATTTGAATTGACGTTTTATAGGTGTTTTATCCCTTTGCAGTTTCGCAATAAACTTCTTTAAACAAAATCTCTTTCTCTGACTGAGTTCATCTTCTCCAACCTTCCTCTGCCAATAACGAACAGAAGTCTCAAACCTCTTCCGATCAGAAAAATAATTCCACACCTCAACAGATTTTCCAAAAGTTTCATCCAAGAATGTATTTATTTCATCTAGTGAATAAACCTGCTCACAACTTATTTGTGAAACATCTGACATGTCTGAAAAGTCAGACAATCCACCACCATTATCATCATCATCATCATCGTCATCATCATCCATTTCCTCATCAACCATTTCTGATTGCACCTTCTTAATCGAAGATACTATCCTTCCTCTTTCCAAAACTTCACCTTTCAAACCGTTTTCATCATCATTCGTCTGGCCTATATTCTCTGAACTCTCCACTGCATCAACCTGCTCAGACCCCTGTACCACAGTGCTTCTCTCAACAGTCACATCAGTTCCAACATTAACTTTCATAATTTTTCCCTTTTTTGTCTCACTACCAGAAACTCCCTCGGTATCTTTTTCATTATTAGGGGATGAATCTTTTATCGTCATTCCTTCCTTCAAATTTTAATCCACATTCTGATCCTCATTATTCACCATTGCTGCTTCATTTGGTACTTTACTCTTCTGCACATCGTTTTCCTTACTCTTATCTGAAGTATTGCTAGGGCCTGCTTCATTCTCAGATTCAACTCTATGAGGACAAGACAGCCTAACATCTCCAATACTCCCGCAATCAAAACAACGCATCTCTCCCGTACCCTCAAAAACACAGCGAAATGAGATATTCAGCGTTGGTTCATTTAGAAACATGTACACCTGTCGCCTAAACGACCATGTTTTAGAGCGGCATGTTTACCACCAAGTGAAACCGTTCTAATTCCACTGGCAAGTTTTCCAAAACGAGAAAGCTCTCGTTCAATGTCGGCATCAGGAATAAAAGTTGGAACATTAGAAACGGTCACCTTCGTCGTAATTGAAACTAATGGTTGAACAGGGACAAATGTACCACTTACCGAAATCCCGCTCTCAATCAAATGATTACTCTATTTTACTGGGACTCTTTCCCCCAGAAAGAGGAGTCTACACTAGGTAACATGCTCAGGTCTGGTGTGTGTGTGTTTGTGTATGTGTGTGTGTGGGGGGGGGGTTATGTGTGTGTGTGTGTGTGTGTGTGGTGGGGGGAGGGGTAGAGAGAAAAATATTCCCAAGTCTGCCAAATTGGATAATACATACAGCATCATTTGGTTAGTGTGTACCAGTGGGGGCTGGTGAGGGGAGGACGGCTCATAATAATGTCTGGAATGGAGTCAATGGAATTGTATCAACCACATGGAAACCATGGAAACCATGTGTTTGATACCAGTCCATTGACTCCATGCCAGCCCTCAGCAGCTTCCACTGATGTATGTACAGTGTGTTCTCAACTAATTCCACTGGTGTGTATGTACAGTGTGTTCTCAACTAATTCCACTGGTGTGTATGTACAGTGTGTTCTCAACTAATTCCACTGGTGTGTATGTACAGTGTGTTCTCAACTAATTCCACTGGTGTGTATGTACAGTGTGTTCTCAACTAATTCCTCCATGCTCACCTGTCAATTAGCACAATAATAATACATTGACATTTTTGTCAGGTGAAAAGTTTAGAAACATATTTTGGATTGGACATGCCTCTTAAACACATTCCTATTAGCTCTGATGGAGGACTCCCCCTGTCAAGTGGAAATGTTTTGCTGCTTCATTGTGACCAATAATGTGATTGATATGAATGTTGCTCCTTCCATGTTGAAGACATAACAAATATAGTCACATGGTTACAGAAAAAAAATAAGAATTTCAAGGATAGGATTATGATATTTGTATAACCTTTTTTTTCTCTCTGAAAGCAACATACTCTCGTTGTTAAGAATAATGCATTTGAGAAAATCTATATTCTGCCTCTTGTTACAGTACATTCCTTCAAAAAAAGAAAAGCCAACTGTTTGTCTCGCTGTAATAGAGGTGAGCACCCTTGGATTTAAGACAACAACACCGAATTAGTCTGAAACACTGTCTCTAAGACTGGAGCTTGACACTGAGTTGAGTAAAGAAAAACTAATATCTTCCTGTTGAAATTAAGTTTTTTAAAACAGCATTTCTCTGCTTCTGAGGTTCTTTATCCACCCAAACCACTGTGTTGATTAACAGACAATAGGATGCGGCTCACTTTACTTCTAATTAGGGATTTAATGTGTGTTATTGAATACATCACCATGTCCCAATTAGGAAGCACTGGGCCCATACATAATTTTAATTGATATCTGCCTCGTGCCACATGGACTTACTCCATCAGTATTCCCAAAATGATCTTTGCTGGCGGAATGGTGAGGTGAGAGGAAAGTCGTTTTGTTGGAGCCTACATCAGCTTTACGGTGCGTGTGGGTGTGTGTGTGTGTGTGTATGTGGGACATTTGCGTGTGTGTGCATCTGGCATTTGTGTGTGTGTGTTCGTGTGTGTGCATGTGTGTGTCAAATCAAATCAAATCAACTCAAATGCTTCTTAAACAACAGGTATGGACTAACAGTGAAATTAAAAAAAGTAACACGGGGTACCAGTACCGAGTCGATGTGCAGGGGTACGAGGTAATTGAGGTGATATATACATATAACTTGGAATAAAGTGACAGATGGTAAACAGTAACAGCAGCGTATGTGATGAGTCAAAAAAGTTAGTGCAGAAAGGGTCAATGCAAATAGCCCGGGTAGCTATTTGGTTAACTATTTAGCCAGCTATTTAGCAGTCTTATGGCTTGGGGGTTCAGGGTCCTGTTGGATCCAAACTTGGTGCATCGAGTTGTTTTGAGTGCGGCACAAATCATGCTTCATTGACAGCATGGCCAATGTTGAATGTTTATCATTTTAAACCTGAATAGCAGGCTAGTGATTGCTTTGCAATGCTTGCAGTTAGCCACTGTCAATGATTCGTTCCAAACCATTTGCGATTTCAAACTTGTTGTGTAATGTTTATGTCCAATGGCCGATGCAGATAGCCTCTATAATTTCTCTTCATATGACAAGGATTAAAAAGGATTTGCCAGCATATTGTCGACTTAATTAATGATGATGACTGCTAGCTAAGATTTTGAAAGTGTGATGTTGACATGATCAGTCCAATCAAAGCTATTCCAAATTGAACGTGATTTAACGTGATTTTATCTTTGGCCAATGACCTTGAGCCTTCTTGGATGGGCACTTCGAAGGTAACTCTGTGGCAGCACACAAGGGGCTTGAATTTTCGAGGTCTATGATGCCTATATGCTTTTGGTTTATTGAAGGGTAATGTGTTACCGGATGCACATGCCATCCTCTCCATTCTAAATGTCTGTGTGAACACATTTAGTATGCTGTACAGTAGCTCAGTGCAGGCTATATGAATGTGTTGCTTGGATCCAATCTGCTGCTGCTGAATCAGTGCTTCTAATTTACACCAACATATTGAGCAATTAGGTAATTATGTTTTCTGCTAAATGTGGCTTTGTCCCATAAAATAGCATAGACTATATTTGTTTGGGTGTAGCAATTACAATGTATCAGTCTAATGCAATGAAAATAAATCCAAATGTCTATAACATTGACTTGGGAATTATCAGTGGCCATCAATATCTGTTGTGGTCGCCCAATCCACCATGTTTTATTGGATTTAGCCCAGTGGATTGTTGATGAGGTACTCCTTTAAACTGCTGTAACCTCCAGGCCAGACACAATACCCAAGTAGTACGGAGAGGGGTGGAGAGGGGGGAGAGGGCAGACCAGGAGAAGGGTGGGATTTTCTAATGGAGGATAACATGGTGGGGATGCCAAAAGAGTTGAGAATTAAGTGGTCTGAAAAGCACCTCTCCACCAAAGCTTGATTGCGTTGTCTAGTCGTCAGGGTCGAGGCAGATAAAGTGAGCGTCGATCATTAAACGTTTCTTATCCTCACCCTTCATCTACTCTTTATCAAACGGCCAAAGCTCCTCTTTACAGGTGATCCTGCCACAGATAAAGCTCCTCTTCACACGTGATCCTGCCACAGACAACCACCTGTTCTGATCAGGTCCTGCCTGGTTCCATCTCCTCCTCCACTCCTCTGTCTGTCTGTCTGTCTGTCTGTCTGTCTGTCTGTCTGTCTGTCTGTCTGTCTGTCTGTCTGTCTGTCTGTCTGTCTGTCTGTCTGTCTGTCTGTCTGTCTGTCTGTCTGTCTGTCTGTCTGTCTGTCTGTCTGTCTGCCTGTCTGTCTGTCTGTCTGTCTGTCTGTCTGTCTGTCTGCAGCCGCTACACCTCAAGTGCTGAGGATTTATCCCTCCTGCCTCTCCAGGACTTTATGTAACGGGCCACATTGTGAGTCTAAACTTGTAACTCTGAACTTGGTCTCGTGCCGCAGGCTATTGTGAGTTGAGCATCTAAATGGAGAGGGATGTGAGAATGCAAATGCTTCCCAGCTTAGCTTGCAGTGTTATTGATATATGACATCAGAGGGAGGTTGAAACAACGTCTGCCTTGTATTTGGAGAGAGATGGGGAAGAGCGGAGAGGCAAACAGAGAGCAGAATGAGAGAGACTGAAAAACGTTCTGATTTGGTATCCCCGCCTTCCCTCTGAATAACCCATTGGCTGCTAATGCATTCTTGTTTAAAAGTTTTGCCAAATTGGCTCATTAACTGGTTTAAATGATTAAACCCCCTGAAGAGCAGAGAGAAACAGCTTCCATTAGGCTCTATGGGGGCTTCTACCAGCAAACTCTCCTGTTGCCATGTTCATTAGGCCTTATTTACTTAACAAGTGGCACATTTTTTTCAGTTCACCCCCCACCCCTCTCCACCCCTCCCCCCTCTCAGCACCGGCTGAACTGAGGACCCTGTTAGTATGCATGTGACTCCTCCACCCAGCGTTTCTCTTTTAAGTGAAGGATACGGATGTGGGAAGAACAAGTCATGACCTTCACACAGAGTTAACACCACAACACTGCTGAACTGCAAGGTGGGATTCTTTATCTAACTAGATCATTTGTAATCAGATTTTGTAGTAGAGATTTTTTTTTTAAAGAAAAAATATCTCCTTGTGATTGACTTGAATAAAGGAGGTATATTGTCAGGTGGCAGGTGTAGGAGTAAAGCACAGGTCTGTGATGGGATTTCTCTTAAATCCCTTCTTGAGCAGGTAAATTATTTCTGATCCATCATCAGGATAGTCATTGGAAAACCCTTTCTATAAAGACAGTAATAATATGCTTAGGCTCCTGCAGCCACTGTAAGGCAAAGCAGTTGGCCATATCTGCAGCATTCTCTGTGAACTGGACGATCTGTCGCCAAATGTGAGTGTTTGATTAAAACATCTCATTCTGACACCAGGGATAGCAGTCCCATGGAGTCCTGTTTTATCTACTATCAGATAAACACTCATATCTCTCTGCTTTACCCCCTCATGGATCAATAGCTGGACCCTCTGTCTTTACCTCCTCATGGATCAATAGCTGGGCCCTCTGTCTTTACCTCCTTATGGATCAATAGCTGGACCCTCTGTCTTTACCTCCTCATGGATCAATTGCTGGACCCTCTGTCTTTACCTCCTCATGGATCAATAGCTGGGCCCTAGTCTTTACCTCCTTATGGATCAATAGCTGGACCCTCTGTCTTTACCTCCTCATGGATCAATAGCTGGACCCTCTGTCTTTACCTCCTCATTGATCAATAGCTGGATCCTCTGTCTTTACCTTCTCATGGATCAATAGCTGGACAGTGTCTAGGGAGGTGAACTCCCTGAGGAGGAGCAGCAGCAGGGACTGAATGGTCTGGACTGCTCTGCTCTGCTCTGCCCTGCCCTGCTCTGCTCTGCTCTGGTCTGGTCTGGACTGCTCTGGTCTGGTCTGGTCTGGTCTGATCTGGTCTCTCACTGAGGTATGGAGGAGACTCTGTCCTTCAATCAATCAATCCATGTCTAGAAAGACCCTTACAAGAATATCCACAAGTACAGTCACATCCAAGCCTCAGCTCTCAGTTTGCCTGAACTGGTGTGGCGACGTAAGGAGTGTTAATGTTTTTCTTCATTTTTGGATTATTTGCTTGGTGAAATCAAAACACACCTAGCTCTGTTTACCTCTATATCCCAAGGTAATGTGAAACATGGAGGCATTTTTCCCCAAGGGATAAATAGTAATTGAATGTGAGAATACACGTTATAACAGACAAATCCTCCTGTGAGATGTATGTAATAATATTATTCTGCTGTTTGTGACTCAGGGGAGGTGGATGAAACCCTCCCTGTATATACTATTCTACTTTACAGAGGTTGAAATAGCACATTAATCTGTCCCACTGTAGTGCAGGCTGCCTCTGTCTGTCCCCCCTGTGCCTCCACCCTGATGGCTTATTAAATGGGAAGGCATATTACATCTAAGCTGTGAGCCCTGCGCTGGAGATAGAGAGGGCTCCTGTGCTAGATTGCTAATGCCCTCGGCCTGTCAAAAAAGCACCTGCTTGCGGCTTGACGTTAATTTGTTTGGACATGGTTTATAATTTAATTCCACTGCAAAATCAACTTCCAAAACAAGAAACTATTAGCTGGGGAGATGGGGATCGGTGCAGGCCCATCCCAGGTGAATGGTAAACCTTTCACACTCCCCATGTAAATAGACGAGGCACATGGCGTTTTGAGTGCGCTGTGGAAAAGGCATTGAAAATCCAATCTAGAGTTCTGGGCTGAGGAGTGTTTGTGAGCAGTATATAATGCAGTGGATCTCCTCTGCTCTGATGTGCTTCTCTTTCCCCCCTGCCTGGTAACACTGTGCTCTGACTTGTAAGAAGCATATGACGTTATCTCCGAGGTGGGTAGGGGTGTGCTGTTAGAGGGCAGCTGTCCTGCTGGGGCTGTTTGAAGAGCTGACATATCTAAAAAAAATTGTACATTCTGTTCTGCATTTTCAAACTGTATAGGCATCCATTGCACATCCATTAAACACAAACTATCTACAACTACAGTGATGGCATAGGAGGCTGGTGAGGGGAGGGCAGCAATTATTATTATTATTTTTGTATTTTTTATTTAACCTTTTGGGAAACTTATTTAACTAGGCAAGTCAGTTAAGAACAAATTATTATTTACGATAACGGCCTACACAGGCCAAACTCGGACGACGCTGGGCCAATTGTGTGCCGCCCTATGGGACTCCAAATTAAGTTATGTGTTGAAAGAGCAGTCAAATGTTTTAACCACAATGGCTTGTGTCTGTTGAAGCGATACTAGATGTTGTAGTAGGAAAGGAGACTGGGAGGGATTATAACATTTTGTGTTGGTGGCGTTTGGGGTGTGAAACAATCAGAGAGTATTGTTCCTGTGCCATGTCAAATGTAATCCCTGGCTGGGTGGGATTGGCTGGAGCTTGACGTGAGGTGGGACGACAGCGTCGTACTCATAGTGGAACAAGCCATTAGGAGCAGAGGTGTATGCTGTGGGAGCCAGAGAGTCTGGAATCGGCTCAGAGGCCCCCTGATCGTGCCTGATAATCATGAGGACGAGGGCATGGGTATGATTGCGGCTCCTGCTCCTCTAGAACTTCCTGATGGGGGAGAAAGAGAACACCACAGGCATAGTTTATGAGGCAGAGAGGGTAGGAGAGGAGAAGAGGGGGGAGGAGAGAGGAGAGGAGAGGAGAGGAGAGGAGAGGAGAGGAGAGGAGAGGAGAGGAGAGGAGAGGAGAGGAGAGGAGAGGAGAGGAGAGGAGAGGAGAGGAGAGGAGAGGAGAGGAGGGGAGGGGAGAGGAGAGGAGAGGAGAGGAGAGGACCAGGTAGATGGACACCTCTGACACACATTTTATATTTTTATCCCAATGGTCTCCCAGCCACCCAGCATTCAAAAAGCTCCCTATTCATCAGAGGTGCATGTCCTTTCCTTAGCACTGGGGAAGTGGTGAAGGGCAGAGAGTGCAGTGGAGAGGTAAGATACAGTACACACTTCTGTTTTCTGTCCATCTGGGCATGCTTCTGTTTTCTGTCCATCTGGGCATGCTTCTGTTTTCTGTCCATCTGGACATGCTTTTTCTCTGCAACTCCTCACTCACTTTCACACAGGCTTGTTTTGATTCCACAGACAGGAATTCTGACGTGAGCCCGAAGCCAGCTTCACAGAACTGAAGGTCTTCTCAAGTAATATTTCCCCTATGTACTCATTTAAAATGTCCTTCTGAGCTCAGTACTCAAGGACAAATAGGGTGGTGGTATGCATGGTGTGTAGCTCATTTGCTTCGAAGAGTGGTACCATGCAGTACGTATATAATCATGACGGTCCCAAAGTCCCATCAGCATCAGTGAGAAGTTAAACTCTCTAACATTCTCCCACTAACCAGCTATCACTGCACCAGTAGAATACCATTACCATGCTTTTGGTTTAAAAACACCACTCAATCTTTACAGCAGGCAAACAATTCCAAAATACCTAAATAGCTATACAGAATACATCCAAGGTGTGTAACGCCATGGCAAATTGTTTAGCACTTGTTTTGCCAACCAGATGTAGTTCACCGAATCAACACCTGTATGCTTTGACAAGTCAAGATCAGGGTTGTATTTATTCTCCATCGACCCTGTCTTGCGTCATTGCATTCTCTGTATTATTATTAACAAGTTGCAGATGTAGGCGCTTGTCCTTCGGATATCAAACATGAATTCAGCGGCTGACTCTTCAGTTTTCTGTTCTGTCCCAGGCACACCCTGTGAATGTAAATGGATCTGAACTATGACTGGCTTTTAGGATCTGAAACACTGCGGAACCACCCACAGCACAGGGCCTCCATGACGATCACACTGTTCTGGGTTTAAATTATTGCTACTCAGTTAACAGCATCCCAGCTGTTTGCTCTTTGTACTTGTTATACAAAAGCCCTTATTTAATTATTTAATTTCAATACCTGTTCTGTTTATTGGTAGGCTTTAATAATGTAATATACTTCTACGCATGTTATCAGTACATTCCTTATTGACAGTCACTCATTGTTTTAACCTGCCATCGAGACAGGGACCTTGAACATAATTATACCGCAATATGATCAAGCATCATTGTAATTACATATCTACCAATCTAAAAACACTGCAGAAAGGACCCCCTATTTAATACAACAAATTTGGAGATGGACAACCATCCCAGTATTGACTACTAGACCCTTATAAAGACCATACACATAGAGAAGAAGAAGAAGAAGAAGAAGAAGAAGAAGAAGAAGAAGAAGAAGAAGAAGAAGAAGAAGAAGAAGAAGAAGAAGAAGAAGAAGAAGAAGAAGAAGAAGAAGAAGAAGAAGAAGAAGAAGAAGAAGAGGCCCTTGAAGGAGTGTGCAGCTGTGCATTGTGGGATGATGAGTACGTGGGGAGAATTAGGAATGATTGGAGTTTCTCATTCCCTCTGTACTTGACCCCACTCCCACACTGGTCAGCACACTTAGCTCAGACAGGCCTGTTAAAAGGCAGATAGAGGGATGGTTAGCTGGCAGGGCATCTCGACTCAATCCAGTTTCAACAGCCAGCCTCAAAGTGGTTGACAGAAGGGGGATGTAACATCCTTAGCTATTCTTCTAGAAACACATGCTATTGCATTAAAAGAAATGGAATGCGAAATGGCTTCATATTCAATCTACAAACACAGGGAGAGAAGAGATGGGAAGAATGATGCATGAATTGATGTACTGGTCCAAAGCCATGATGGAAATACAGAAATAGAGACTTTACATTTTGTAGCCAAATAAAATATTTTATACCTGGATGATTTCACTTTTCAGCAGAAGGCAAGTAAAAATCGAACTTGTTCATCACAAACTTATTTTCCAGCCAGAAGGCTACATACAGTGTAAAACATATTTTATTGAATAGTCAAATTGTGGCAGTTATTATAATTAGAGAACTTTGTGATTAACCTTAACTCTCCTTTATAATTGACAATGACCAGGATCTTGAAAAAAAACTTTTTTGTTTTTGCCAATTTCCTCCCAAATACCTAGATTTGCGCCTGGGGGAATCTGGTAATTTACTAGCTGTGCAAGCATGCCTGAAAGTGGACTGGAGTGTGTGTTTCTTCTTTACACATGTTTGTAGTTATGATCCTGAGCTCATGTGGATTTTCATCTTGAACTGGTTATGAGTTTTTGTATATAAATTACTCATACATTTTAAATATTTTCACGGATAAGGTAGACAAAAGGAAATGGTCCCACTATCATTACATGGGTGAACTAACACTTGGCCCATCCTGCTCCCCACGTGCTTCAATGTCTCAGAGGTTTGATCAAACAGGAGGTTGCCATGAGAATGATGAACAAGATGATGACATAGTTCCCTATTGAAAATGTGCAATGTATGTGACAGACACAGGAGCTCTTCCAGTAGAGTAGAAGCAGTTAAAAACAGGTAACGTTTGTTAATGTTTTATTTGATGTAATGTTATTACTCAAGTCACGTGGACACAAAAGATAGAATCGTAGAAGACAATGTTAGTTTCGGGTATTGATTAGGCTTCCACAGGTTCACATTAGCCTGGGCCTATCGCAGACCTTATTGTCACAGCCCTATATTATAAATAGCCTACCACGGTTTCCCGTGTTCAACATGCACTATGGGATGACCATTTAGGCAAGTCAAAAATCAGAATGTACATTCATTTCACAACAAACCACCCACTGCAGTCGGATCAAATAGGACTCACTGTTTTACTCCTCCTATGGCAGAGGGAACTTAGCGCAGCTTTAGGACCCAGGGAGACTGGTTGGCTGGCTACCCGCTCCGCTGCAGGAGAACAGAAGAGGCATGGACAGATTTGTATGCGCTGCTTTTCCATCTCCGCTTTAACTGTTCTATAAATAACTGTACAGGATTCCCATCTTTTTGATTAGGCTTCTCCAAAAGACTGATTTGGTTCCAGTATCCCGTCTTTTGTTTTTACAAGCAGAGAAGTACCGACATCCTCTCAACTCGTCCACTTGGCATTTATAGTTTTCCTCTGCCATTCTATGGTGTTTGCGCTGCGGGGGTAACGTGGGCTACACAGGAAAGTTTCGCACATCTTTATAAGAGCATGGACCAATTCTTATTTTGATTTAGAAAAGCACACAGACCAGTATAATACCACAGAAATTGAAAAAGGGGGTAAGTTGACATTTATTTGTGTGTTTTATGTTTTTTGTGCTGCACTGTTGGTTCGCTCACAGTATAAGATGCAGCAAAGTGCAGGAGTAGAAAACGTGCGTTCCACCTTTGTCGTTCGGCTATGTAGCCTTACCCGGGAAATGTTTTAATGGTGTTTGTCTTTACACACTAGTCTTCTTTCCAAAACGGAACATTTCAGTACCTGAACACAGTTTCCTAATTATAGGTATATATACTTATATATATATATATATATATTTTTTTTTTACAAATATCAAAAGAAAGCACCCGGAGACCATAAGCCTATCGATTATTGGCTACATCGCTACATTTAAAAATGTAGGCTAGGAAAATGTACATAGGCCTACATGCGTATTAGTTATAACACATTTTCGGGTGTGGACGCAGCTTGAGATGCATACTGCGCTGTTGCCCCATCATGGCTATACCAATGCATCCTCTGGCTTTTTGCTTTAATTTTAAACTTGAATTATTGTGAAATCTGATAATCTGATAATTTATGCCAGTGTCATTTATTGTGCGTGTAAAGTTTCCCACTTGTTGTCACTTGAATAATTGTTCAAATTATAAAATCATAATTTTTCATTATTAGTGAAGACAGCACGAGCTAGCGTAAAAGCACAGAGTTGGCATCTTTCTATCCTCCGCTGTCCGTGCTCCCTATGGTAGCCTATACGATGCCTCTGCATGTGAACGAAGATGTATAATGGTAGCCTATACGATGCCTCTGCATGTAAACGAATATGTATAATATAATGTCCATCTGAACCAAATCCAAATACCATCCTCGTTTAAACTGTAAAGAGTTGAATATTCAGTCGGTCAAATCTGAGCTCACGTCAACAAGCTGCACTTTGTAGCCACGGAATGAATGCCGCTGGAGCTGTCCTCTCGGTGAGGTGCTGAAAGTTTCCGCAACTGTCCACTTGGAGTGTCGTGTCATGAAAGGGAATACAATGAAATATGACTGATTGTCATTGTAGCAAAAACTTAACTTATACTTAGATAGATTTTTTATCTTTATGATTCACTCGATTTCAATATCTGATTATTTCATTTTGCTCATGAGATAAATATTTTTCCATATGCAGTGCCTTCGGAAAGTATTCAGACCCCTTGACTTTTTCAACATTTTTTTACTGGAGCGAAGGTTCACCTTCCAACAGGACAACGGCCCTAAGCACATAACCAAGACAACGTAGCAGTGGCTTCAAGTCTGTGAATATCCTTGAGTGGCCCACCCAGAGCCTGGACTTGAACTTGAGCTAATATCTCTGGAGAGACCTGAAAATAGCTGTGCAGAAACACTCCCCATCCAACCTGACAGAGTTTGAGAGGATCTGCAGAGAAGAATGGGAGAAACTCCCCAAATGCCGGTGTGCCAAACTTGTAGCGTCATACCCAACAATACTCAAGACTGTAATCGCTGCCAAAGGTCCTTCAACAAAGTACTGAGTAAAGGGTAAATGTGATATTACCATTTTTTATTTGTAATAAATTAGCAAATATTCCTAAAAAACAGTTTTTGCTTCGTAATTATGGGGTATTGTGTGTAGATTGATGAGGGGGAAGAACAATTTAATACATTTTAGAATAAGGCTGGAGCGTAACAAATTGTGGAAAAAGCCAAAGGGTCTGAATACTTTCCAAAGGCACTGTATATGTAAATACCATGTGAGCAAGGACAGATTATTTCTCCCTGTCTCTCTGTCTATTAATGCTCAACACTAAGTTACAGAGCAGCCAACTCTACTCTGAAGTATTTCTCTTCTATCAGGGGACCTAGCCATCGTAGCTACATTAAGTTACATATAATACTGACACTGAGGTTTACCACAGTGTAACCAGGATCGTCTATCCAAGTGTTTGTGTGTGCGTGTGTGTGCGTGTGTGTGTGTGTGTGTGTGTGTGTGTGTTTGTGTGGATTCTGTTTGCGCTGACATCATGGCAGCTTCGAGGTCTCTTATGGTTGTGCTAAACTTTTTGGAGATTCTCCTCTGAGACCACCAACGTGTGACCATACTTAACCCACCACCTGTATTCCTTCTGGATTAGGATTAAAACGTGGCTGCAGGGATTTCTGTGGCCAGGTGGACCAGTCAGTCTGCTGTGAAATCCTTTTTTCTGCCCTCGCTCTGCTTCCTTATGTAATCAGGCCTTGGTGTGATTTTAGAGTTATATGTTACTCACTTCACTGAGTTCGGCACTTTGGAGGCGCTTTCCTGATGGATCCAAACACGTCCTCTACAGACCTGAACAGCCATATCCTGATTCCCCATCAGTCTGTCCTTTCTCCTTCTCAGTGCTGCTCTGACCTCCTCCACTGGACTGTGAACACTAGCCTGTAAACCCCTGCGTTTCTGTCATGTCATTATAGTAATGTTAAGACTTTACTAGTGATTCATGAGTTGCAGGTCCCTTAGACTCATTGCCTGAAAACAAAAACTTCACAAGTAATTATTTCTAGGGCAACAGCTCTAGAAATATTGGTTACATTGTGGAAGGCAACCCATCTGTCTAGAGAGTCTATTACAATAATTTTTTGAGTACATAGTTCTTGATAGCGATAAAGCTCTGAAGTGCAGAAAATAATTCTACACTGTACATTTTTATCAAAGAGCCAAGTCAATAGAATATATTTATACAAGTTAATATGCTGGAAAAAGTAAAAGAAATCAATCTGATTCAAATTGTGAGGTGTAGAGCTCTCACCAAGGTGATGGAATTTCCATCCTGTTACATGTAAATCTCATTGAATTTCAATAATATTTCAGTATGCATTATTTATGGCAAAATAATCTGATTAGGTTTTTGCCATGTAGAGCGCTTCTTGTTTTTTTTTAATGGTTTTATGAGAGTTGTGAACTCTGAGAGGCTATGTTGCACACAACCTGTAATTCCATTACAATATTTTATTTACAGTGCAAATATTTGCTGCCTAATTAGTTATCCTGAGGATGTTTCCGAGGTGTAGTCTTCTTACTCTGCCCTGTCTGTCAACATGGCTGGGCTGTGTCCACTATAGGCTTCGAGGCCCTATCTGTTGATGTTCCAACCAGAACATATTGGATCACAATGGAGCTGAATGTTGCCAAAACACGAGCAGAGATACAGGATGGAAGCTAGAGGGAGAGAGATATGGGGAGAATGAATCTCACATTGGATTATGGTAGGCGGGTGTGCCCACAGTGAAACCCTGCCTGTATCTCTCTTTGCCTGGGTAAATCTCTATTATCCAGAGAGGCGGACCAGATATACCTCTATGCTTATCAGGCCAACTAGGAATGTAGGTGTGTGGCAGAACATCAGCAGATTTCATCTAGCATTAGAGATATTTGGAAAAGAGAGACAACTAAAAAGAATAAGACATTGAATTCAGTGGGCAAAACCAACAACAATGACAGCTGTGTCGATAAGGATTCTGTGAAAGGCATACAGAGTTTGGTGCATAAGGTTACAGCTTCAGCTGACGTTGGGTCATTGCCTTTACAAAGCTGTTGTATCGTTTTTCTCCTTTCTGTGGGGAAATAACTTGATATTGAAAATTGTATTGCCTAAAGTTAATGCTCTAATTCTCAAATTGTTAAAACAATAGCTCAAACTGCACTCACAATCGGCATCAACCTGCTCTCCCAATCGACATCTTTCCTAAAAAGAAAATAGTATAAGGAAATAATGGGGGAAGTGATTATTGGTCCTCATCCTCAACCGACTGTCCAGATGTTGGAATGGCCTGAGGCTGCTGACGATTGATTTATCCTTTTGTTATTTTCATTGCAAGGCTGTACCGCTGTGATAGGAACGTGATGATGATGTGTCCTCTGAGGTGGTTGGTCTGATTGAAAACCTCCCGTCTCCTGTCTTCCACGGCTCATTCCCATAGTGCCCTGAGGGTGTGGGCCTAACATGAGTGAGACCCTGTTCCCTCTGACCCCCCCTGACCCTCTCCTACAGGGAGTCCAGTACTGGGGGCTGGTGGCAGGTCTCATTACTTCTCTATGACATGGTCATCATTGCACCCTGTGGATGCCATGTCTGTCTTCATGTCAACCTCTGTGGCAAGTCAATTAGTCAGATCTGGAGCGAGGATAGTAGGATCTGGGTGAATGGTCTGTTCCTGAACTGCAGGTGGCAGCCATGTTGTTATACGTTGTTGTGAAGAACTTTGCTCTACCATAAGCTAAATTAAATAAAACAATTATGGAAAGCCATATTCAGCAGATGGATACAGTGGCTACATGTTGGTCTAGACAGAGGGTGGATTTCCAAAGAGTGGTATGATGAAACCCCAGCCACTTGTAAGTTGTTAGTCTTTTATCCAGTGGTGGAAAAAGTACTCACTTGTCATACTTGAGTAAAAGTAAAGATACCTTAATAGAAAATGACTCAAGTAAAAGTGAAAGTCCCCCAGTAAATACTACTTGAGTAAAAGTGTTTGGTTTTAAATATACTTAAGTATCAAAAGTTAATGGAATTGATAGAATGTATTTAAGTACCAAAAGTAAAATAAAAAACATTTAAAATGTCTTATATTAAGTCAACCAGACGGCACAATTGTTTTTATTAACGGATAGCAAGGGGCACACTCCAACACATAATTTACAAAGGAAGCATTTGTGTTTAGTGAGTCCTCCAGATTTGAGGCAGAAGGGATGACCAGGGATGTTCTCTTGATAAGTGTGTGAATTGGACACTTTTGCTGTCAAAATGTAACAAGTTCTTTTGGGTGTCAGGGAAAATGTATGGAGTGAAAAGTACATTATTTTCTTTAGGAATGTAGTGAAGTAAAAGTAAAAAAAAAAAAAAAAAATGTTACGATTACGCTGAGATTCGGGAAGCAAGTTTAGGGAGTGAATTAATTTAATAAATAAACCAACAAAACAAGAAACACAAACAGCGCAACAACATGAAACCAAAACAGGATCAATAACATCTGGGGAAGGAACCAAAGGGAGTGACATGAAACAGAACCAGGAACAATAACGTCTGGGGAAGGAACCAAAGGGAGTGATATGAAACAGAACCAGGAACAATAACGTCTGGGGAAGGAACCAAAGGGAGTGACATGAAACAGAACCAGGAACAATAACGTCTGGGGAAGGAACCAAAGGGAGTGACATGAAACAGAACCAGGAACAATAACGTCTGGGAAAGGAACCAAAGGGAGTGACATGAAACAGAACCAGGAACAATAACGTCTGGGGAAGGAACCAAAGGGAGTGACATGAAACAGAACCAGGAACAATAACGTCTGGGGAAGGAACCAAAGGGAGTGACATGAAACAGAACCAGGAACAATAACGTCTGGGGAAGGAACCAAAGGGAGTGACATGAAACAGAACCAGGAACAATAACGTCTGGGGAAGGAACCAAAGGGAGTGACATGAAACAGAACCAGAACCAATAATGCCTGGGGAAGGAACAAAATTGATTGACATGAAACAGAACAAGAACCAATAATGCCTGGGGAAGGAACAAAAGGGATTGACATGAAACAGAACCAGAACCAATAACGCCTGGGGAAGGAACCAAAGTGAGTGACAGATATAGGGCAGGTAATCAAGGAGGTGACGGAGTTCAGGTGAGTGTCAATAAGCGCTGGTGTGCGTGACGATGGTGAGAGGTGTGTGTAATAATCAGCAGTCTGGTGACCTAGAGGCTGGAGAGGGAGCAAACGTGACAATAGTAAAGTAAAGTACAGATAACCCCAAAAAACTACTACTGTGTGTGTATATGTATCCTAAAGATGTTAGGGACAATATAGGATGAACCACAATCATTATTTGCTAAAATAATTATTTGCTTGTCAGAATGTCATTATTGTAATGGCGACATTGGTAAGAGGTAATAATCATTTGCATAAGCTAAATACTTTACTATAAATATTAATAGCTAATTATGGTAATTAAAATAAACTGGATTTTCTAATAGCTATATATAATACAAATTGAGGTGGGGGCGATGGGAATGCTTTTGGCGGTGGACCTCCTTCTGTTATGTGGGCGGCACTGTGTGCTCTTTTCCAAGGATGGGTCCCGGTCTCTCCGGGACCATGGGATACGGGGGGTCAGGGGTGGTCTGCCGGTCAATATCAACCCACCTCGGGAGGAGGGGTTTTAGCGGGTGGAATAGTGGGGACTAATTGGAGGTTTACTTAATAGCAATGCAAATATCATGGTACAGCTATATAGACACGCAATCAATCATGTCACGTTTGTAATGGTAAGTTTACAAACATACAGTATATTATGATAAATATAATTGAAACTTGTGTCTCAGTATGGTAACTGGTTAAATAAGTATAGCCAGTTATAATTGTAATGGATTAGCAGATAATAAGAAAAGACCATCAGTATTTACCTGGCTAAAAGAACAAATAATATAATATCTATTGTTTACAGGAAACGCACTCAACAATTTTAGATGAAGCTTTGTGGAAAAAGGACTGGGGGGGGGGGGGGTGATGATATTAATGAACAGTAATTTTGATCCAAATGTGCAAATTGTCCAAATAACGATGATCCACTCTTCTTCGAAGATATATTTAAGAATTGATCAACCGGGCGGCAGGTAGCCTAGTGGTTAGAGTGTTGGGCCTGTAACTGGAAGGTTGCAGGATTGAATCCCCGAGCTGACAAGGTAAAAATCTGTTGTTCTGCCCCTGAACAAGGCAGTTAACCCACTGTTCCTAGGCTGTCATTGTAAATAAGAATTTGTTCTTAACTGACTTGCCTAGTAAAATAAAGGTAAAAAAAAAAACCCTACAAGCAACACAGGTAAAACAGAAAGAAATGGAGGACCTTATTCAAGAAATATCCAGTGTAATATATTATAAAGCTAACTGGATATAGAAAAATGCACAATTTAAAATAAAATCTTCAACATAGAAATGCTACCCACATTTTTTGTACTGAAATCTGTTACAAATGATAGAGTCGACTCACCGAACGAGATTTTGAAAGAGTAAGTAAAGTACTTTAAGCATGTTCTCGTTTCAGTCTCCTCCATCTGACACAACGACAGATATACGGGACCCAAAAGCGGACACGGAGGCAGAGATATGATTGACTGTTTAATAGGAAGTATGGAACAAGACAGGTTCGTAGTCAATGACAGGCAATGTTCGTAACCGGGAGTCTGAATGGCAGTCGTCCAATAAGGGGAGTCAGGCTCGTAGTCGTAGTTCAGGCAGCGTTCGGTACCGGGAATCAGAAGACTGGCAGTGCAGAGGAGTAGACAGGCTCGTAATCCGTAATACAGGCAGAGTTCGTTTGGCAGCAGATCAGATGGTCGAAGGCACATGAGGGGGCTAGACAGGAACGTAATCCAACAGGCAGGTAGAGGTCCAAATACCGGGAAACAGACTGGCAGAGTTAATAATACGAGAGAATGCTGGAAACGACTGACTAAGCAAGACGATCTGGCAAATGCCAACAGCACCCAAGAGACTAAATACCCACACTGATTAATGCTGGTGATAGGGTGCACCTGGTGTGGGGAGGGGACAAACACAGACAGGTGAAACATATCAGGACATGACAGTACCCCTCCCCCTACGGGCGCCACCTGGCGACCGACCCGGGTGCATACCTGGCTGACCGGGATGTCGCCGATGAAAGTCAGCGATGAGCTCCGGGTCGAGGATGTCCCTGGTAGAGACCCAAGACCGCTCCTCCGGCCCGTAGCCCTCCCAGTCAACCAGGTACTGGAAACCCCGGCCCCGGGGACGGACTCTCAGGAGGCGACGCACCGTCCAAGCAGGTTGGTTGTCAATAACCCGAGGAGGAGGGGCAGGCCTGGGAACAGGAGACAAAGGACAGTGAGAGACAGGTTTTACACGGGACACATGAAAGGTAGGATTAATGCGGAGGGACCGGGGCAACATGAGGCGTATAGCTGAGCGATTGATAACCCGGGAGATCTGATAAGGGCCGATGTAACGGGACGAAAGCTTGCGACTTTCCACCCGAAGGGGCAGATCTCGGGTGGACAGCCACACCCTCTGGCCAACACGGTAGTGGGGAGCCTGGGTCCTGCGACGGTCGGCCTGCCGCCGATACCTGGTATTTGTTCGTAGAAGAACAGCCCGGGCCTTTCTCCAGGTCCGACGGCAGCGCCTAACAAACAGCTGGGCTGACGGGACGCCAACCTCCTCTTCCTGCTCCGAGAACAGCGGAGGCTGGTAGCCCAAGGAGCACTCGAAGGGTGAAAGCCCAGTAGCGGAGGAAGGCAGGGTGTTGCGGGCGTATTCCACCCAAACGAGTTGCCGGCTCCAGGTGGTGGGGTTGTCCGAAACCAGGCAGCGTAGCACAGTCTCTAGATCTTGATTGGCCCGCTCTGATTGGCCGTTAGACTCTGGGTGGAATCCTGAGGACAGGCTGATAGAAGAACCAATAAGGGTACAGAAAGCCCTCCAGAACTGGGAAGTGAACTGAGGGCCCCGGTCGGAGACGATGTCAATGGGTAATCCGTGGATCCTAAAAACGTGCTGCACCATCAGTTGGGCCGTTTCCTTGGCCGATGGCAGCTTAGGCAGGGCGATGAAGTGTGCCGCCTTCGAGAACCGGTCCACAATGGTGAGGATAGCGGTATTGCCGTCGGATTGCGGCAGGCCTGTGACAAAATCCAGGGAGATGTGCGACCATGGACGATGAGGGACCGGAAGAGGCTGTAGGAGACCAGCCGGGGCCTGGCGGGGCGTCTTGTTTTGGTTACACACTGTGCATGCAGAGACAAAAGAGGGAACATCCACTCCCATGGTGGGCCACCAAAACCTTCGACGTATAAATGCCAGGGTCCGCCGTGAGCCGGGGTGGCAGGACAGTTTGGATGAATGACCCCACTCCAGGACTCGGGATCGGACAGAGTCAGGCACGAACAGGCAGCCTGGCGGGCCCCCTCCAGGGTCAGGGCTCAACTGTTGTGCGTTACGCACATCCTCTTCAATACCCCAGACCAAGGACGTAGCCAGACAAGAGGCAGGGAGAATGTGCTCACTACCTTGGGCAGCAGCAGGACTGAACACACGGGAGAGGGCGTCCGGTTTAGTGTTCTTAGAACCAGGTCGATAAGATAGGGTGAAATCAAAGCGGGTAAAAAACAGAGCCCACCTGGCTTGTCGGGCATTGAGCCTCCTGGCTGAGCGTAGATACTCCAGGTTTTTGTGGTCTGTCCACACAAGAAATGGCTGTTCCGCCCCCTCCAGCCAATGTCTCCACTCCTCCAATGCAGTCTTGACCGCCAGCAATTCCCTGTTGCCGACGTCGTAGTTAACCTCAGCAGGTGTCAGACGACGAGAGAGGAATGCGCAGGGGTGCAGCTTCTGGTCGCTGTCCGACCTTTGTGACAAGACGGCCCCCACACCGACATTGGAGGCGTCCACCTCCACCACAAACTGCCGGGCCGGATCTGGATGAATCAAAATCGGGGCTGAGGTGAAGCGCTGTTTGAGGGCAGCGAAAGCCTGGGCGGCTTGGGGTGACCATACAAAGTTCACCTTAGTCGAGGTTAAGGCAGTGAGTGGGGCTGCCAAAATACTGTAATTACGTATGAATCGCCGATAAAAATTGGCGAACCCCAGGAAACGTTGCAGATCCAGGCGTGAAGAGGGTTGTGGCCAATCAGTGACGGCTTGGACCTTGCCTGGATCCATTCGGATGCTACCCGCAGCCACTATGTAACCCAGGAAAGGAATGACAGATCGATGGAATTCACACTTCTCTGCTTTCACAAACAGTTGGTTCTCTAATAATCGTTGAAGGACCTGTCTTACGTGTGCCGTGTGTTCCTGGGCTGAGTGGGAAAAAATCAAGATATCGTCCAAATACACAAAAACAAAACGATTAATCATGTCCCGGAGTACGTCGTTTACCAGAGCCTGGAAGACAGCGGGAGCGTTAGTCAACCCGAATGGCATCACCAGGTATTCATAGTGCCCACTAGCAGTGTTAAACGCTGTCTTCCATTCATCCCCTTCTCGTATCCGTACCAGGTGGTAGGCGTTTCGGAGATCCAGTTTAGAGAATATTGTGGCTCCTTGGAGCAGCTCAAAGGCGGAGGCGAGCAGTGGAAGTGGGTAACGGTTTTTCACCGTAATGTCGTTCAGGCCCCGGTAATCAATGCATGGGCGTAGGGTCTTATCCTTCTTGGCCACGAAGAAAAACCCCGCCCCAGCAGAAGAGGATGATGGCCGAATAATCCCAGCCCTGAGGGAGGTTTCCACATAATCCGCCATGGCCTTAGTTTCCGGACCGGACAGGGAGTACAGACGTCCACGGGGGGGTGATGTGCCTGGATGGAGGTCTATGGCACAGTCATATGGCCGATGAGGTGGTAACGAGGTAGCCCGAGACTTATTGAAGACCTCCCTTAGATCCCAGTATTCGGAAGGGACAGACGACACATCGATGTCCTCTGTGGAATGTGAAACCTGTCTGTTCAGAACATGCGGAGCAGCCTTCAGACAATGAGCAAGGCAAAAAGGGCTCCAGTTAATAACAGAACCAGTAGTCCAGTCGATGTGAGGGTTGTGCTTGACAAGCCAAGAATGGCCTAACACAATCGGAGTGTTAGGAGAATGTAAGGGCAGGAACTGGATCTCCTCCCTGTGGTTACCAGACAGGATCAGAGTGACGGGCACCGATATCTGAGACATCCGCCCAATAGAACGACCGTCCAGGGCTGTGGCCTCGATGTGCGTGTTTAGAGGGCGTGAGGGAATGCCTAACTTAACCAGAAGTGAACTATCAATGAAGCAATCGTCAGCCCCTGAATCCATAAGGACATTTACTTTCAGGGTTTGGGAACCCCAAATAATAGTGGCTGGAAAAGGAAAACGAACCGGGGATACCCACGGGGTTTTAGTTTGACTCACCCGTATTCCTGCTGTTACGGATGAGCCCGCCCTTTTTAAAGGACAACCGGCTGCATAATGTCCTTTCTCTCCACAGTAGAGGCAGCTGCGACTGTCTATCCTGCGTCGACGTTCCTCGGGCGTCAGCTGTGCCCTCCTTATTTGCATGGGTTCAGACGCAAGGACCTCGGACGCCCTCGGTGGTTCCCGGAAGAATTCGGGTGATTCCGGCAGTCCCGGTGACGCTCTACCACCCGGTCCGCCGAAATGCGGAAGTGCCTGAGCAGGACGACGATTTTCTCTCTCTCGATTTCGTTCCTGAAGTCTACTTCCTATACGCATGGCAATGGAGATGAGGCTGTCTAAACTGGGAGGCACCTCTCGGGCGGCGAGTTCATCTTTGATGGGATCACATAATCCGTCATAGAAGGCGTCGAGCAGAGCCTCGGAATTCCATGAGCACTCCGCTGCCAGGGTACGGAATTTAATAGAGTAATCCGACACGCTGCTAGTCCCCTGTCTTAGATGTAGCAGCTGACGTGCCGCTTCTCTTCCGGATAATGGAGCATCAAAAACTTTTTTTACCTCCGTAATGAACGCTGCTAGACTGAAACAAACGGGAAGCTGCTGGTCCCATATCGGCGTAGCCCATGCCAGGGCTCGCCCCGTCATCATGGTTATCATATAGGCGACCCGTGACTTCTCTGTGGGAAAGGAGGATGGCTGCAGCTCGAAGATACGCGAGCACTGGGACAAGAAAGGACGACAATAACTCGAATCACCAGAGAACCGTTCGGGGGCAGGTAAGTGCGGCTCTCTAAGGGATACCGGGGAAGGTGTTGGGTTGCTGGGTATAGGTGGGACAGGAGACGGGAGGGAAACGCTCTGTGCCGGTAGTGCCAGTGTTAATCTCTCCAAGTGTTTGAGCAGGCATTCGGTGGCTCGCTGCTGGTTCTCTCTCTGCTCACTGAGTTCCTCTGCAATTGAACGTAGCACCTCCTCGTGTCGACCCACAACAACCCCTTGGTGGGCTATCGCGTTCTGTAGATGGGTCAACTCCGCTGGGTCCGTCATGGCCAGATCGTTCTGACACAACGACAGATATACGGGACCCAAAAGCGGACACGGAGGCAGAGATAAGATTGACTGTTTAATAGGAAGTATGGAACAAGACAGGTTCGTAGTCAATGACAGGCAATGTTCGTAACCGGGAGTCTGAATGGCAGTCGTCCAATAAGGGGAGTCAGGCTCGTAGTCGTAGTTCAGGCAGCGTTCGGTACCGGGAATCAGAAGACTGGCAGTGCAGAGGAGTAGACAGGCTCGTAATCCGTAATACAGGCAGAGTTCGTTTGGCAGCAGATCAGATGGTCGAAGGCACATGAGGGGGCTAGACAGGAACGTAATCCAACAGGCAGGTAGAGGTCCAAATACCGGGAAACAGACTGGCAGAGTTAATAATACGAGAGAATGCTGGAAACGACTGACTAAGCAAGACGATCTGGCAAATGCCAACAGCACCCAAGAGACTAAATACCCACACTGATTAATGCTGGTGATAGGGTGCACCTGGTGTGGGGAGGGGACAAACACAGACAGGTGAAACATATCAGGACATGACACCATCTCCACTAACCCAAACTAATTGTATCTGGTCTCGTGTAGCTCAGATGGTAGAGCATGGTGCTTGCAATGCCAGTGTTGTTGGTTTGTTTCCCAAGGAGGACCGGTACAACTGAGTGTAAGTTGCTCTCGATAAGAGCATCTGCTAAATGATGTAGACGTATGGTTTTATTTTCTGTTGATAATGTAAAATGATTGTCTGTACAGAAAGACTTCCTGTAGAGGAAGAACTTCTTGATGCTATCAAAGACTTTAAGTCCGGGAAAATTCCAGGGCTGGATGGTATACCAAACTTTTTTTGATATACTCAGAGGACCACTATTAACACGTTTTAACCACTCTATTATAAATGGTAGATTATCGGACACTCAACAAGAAGGTCTGATTTCATTAATACTGAAACAGGATCCATGCGGTATATATAAAGATCCAGTCCATTTAAATTGGAGGCCTCTTACACTTCAGTGTTGTGATGCAAACAAATCCTAGCTAAATGCTTAGCGCATAGAATTAAAAAGGTTTTGTCAGATATTATTCATCCTAATCAAACAGGTTTTTTACATGGATGATACATTGTACATAATATAAGACAAATACTGGAAACAATAGAACACTATGAAATATCTGGGAAACCAGGCCTTTAGTTTATATATAAATGCCTGGTATAAAATGGGTTAAAGTTATGTAATGTAACCCTATGTGTAAAATAGTAAATAATTGCTACTTCTCAGAAAGTTTTAAACTGTCATGAGGAGTAAAAACAAGGTTGTCCACTGTCTGCATATCTATTTATTATTGCCATCGAAACGTTAGCTCTTAAAATTAGATAAACAAAGGTGTCATTGTATGCTGATGACTCGTGTTTTCTTTTAAATCCACAATTAGAATCCCTTCACAGCCTCATAGAGGATGTAGATACTTTTTCTAACCTCTCTGGATTAAAACCAAATTATGGTAAGTGTACTATATTACATATTGGATCATTAAACAATTCAACTTTTACATTACCGTGTAGTTTACCAATAAAATGGTCTGACGGGGATGTGGACATACTCGGTATACATATTCTGAAAGAAAGAAATTATCTCACTCCAATACACATTAATAGGAAGTTAGCAAAAATAGATAAGATCTTGCTACCATGGAAAGGAAAACACCTGTCTATTTGTGGAAAGGTTGCCTTCAATTTCAGTTTAATTCACCTGAAAATACAGAACAAATAATACAACAAATATTGTGGTTAAACTCAAATATACTCAAATATATTTTTCGCTAACATTTAAAAAAAAAGAATAATCTTTGTAAATTATATCATAAATAGGACTGGTGGATTTATGTCACACATGCAGCAAACACAGACATATGGAAATGTCTGCTCTACCCAAAATTACAACCAACTAATTGCAGCATTACCACAAAAATGGAAGAGGCAAGTGGAAGTTGGAAAAAGTAAGGAACTTGTCTGTCGGCCCTGCATTAAAAACCAAAATTGGTTGAAGAAAATTGTGATAAATACAAATATATACCAGTTCCATTTAAGGACCAAAAATTGACCGCTGTGCCATATAAGTTGCAAAATAGTTGTGAAGAGATTTTCGATGTACCAATTCCATGGCACATGGTTTATGAATTAACACACAAAATGTCGCCGGATTCAAACGTGGTGAATACAAATGTGGCCAATGTGCTCAATGCAGCTTCACATACAAATGCAACTCATTTACCCACCCCTGCACAGGACAAAGATTTAAGATCAAAGGCCTGATTACCTGCATGTCCACCAATGTTGTCTACATGTTGAAATGTCCTTGTGGTCTGTCTTACATCTGGAAAACCTGCAGAAGCCTTAAGACACGGATCAGTGAGCACCGCAGCAATGTACAGACAGGTGAGACAAAAAATCCGGTTGCCGCTCATTTTGTACAAGCTGGACATCCTATTAGTTCTCTGAGATGCATTGGAATAGAAATGGTGAAGATGTCATGCAGGGGAGGGGACAATGAGAGGAAACTTCTTCAAAGGGAATCTTTTTGGATCCACAGGCTCATCACACTGTCTCCTCTGGGCCTTAACGAGGAGCTTGGCTTGAAACAGTTTTTATAGTTTCAATATGTCCAAATTGTGTGTGTTTTTATCCTAATTGAAAATGTATGAATATGGTTTGTGTGTATATATATTGTTTAAAGTCCTTGTATATGACCATATATTCTTATACATTGAATGTTAATATTGTGAACCAATGTTATACATTTTTTTACCTCCTGTTTCAGGAAGTGATGTCACTGAGTACTGCCCCTATATATATGACCTTCCTCCCCCACCTGGGATATGGATGCCTGATGAAGAACTAAGGGTCGAAACGTTGTTAATAATAAATATCACCTGGGAGCGTAAGCAGCAGTGTGCTGCATTATCCTTTCTGCTTTTCAAATAAGAATATATACCAGTTCCATTAAGGACCAAAAAATTGACAGTTGTGCCATATAAATTGCAAAATAGTTGGGAAGAGATTTTCGATGTACCAATTCCATGGCACATGGTTTATGAATTGACACGCAAAATGACGCCGGATTCAAAACATAGAATGTTTCAATTTAAATTATTATAGAAAATTCTTGCAACCAATAGAATGTTATATACATGGGCGATACAATCTTCCCAGCTCTGCAGATTTAGCTGCGAGGAGTCATTAGATCATTTATTTTGCTATTGTCCATATGTAGCTCGTTTTTGGTCGCAGGTCCAGGAATGGCTGAAGAATTACAACATTTACCTAGAGCTAATGCTGCACATAGCAATACTGGGTGACTTGAAAAGTCATAGTCAATCGATCAATAATATAATAATAATTTTTGCAAAAAATGTTATCTTTAATTTACAACTGGTGGAAACTATGAGAATAGAAAGGTTCCGTACTTTTGTGAAGCATCACAGCACAAATGTAAAACATCTGTAGAATGTATATAGGTTCAGAGCTTTTGTAAAATAAATATATGGCGGATTGGAAACGATGCAGACAATTACATTCATGGAAGCAACAATCTATCCGCAATATTAAAGCTGATCCATCCCTTAAAAAAATAATTAAATACTTAAGTAGTACTTTAAATAATTTTAACTTAAGTACTTTACACCACTGTGTTGTTAAACCCAGACAGCTTTTCTTCATCGCGTTTTGACATCCTTGTGCTTTCCATTGAAATCAAAGCTTTAATCTTCACTGTAGTGAATTCAGTTGGGATGACTCTTAAAAGTGATGAAGAATACAATATATTTTTAATCAGAGCACTCTGCAGAAGAATAAGGACGGATAGTGATTGAAGAAGAGAACTGCATGAACAAGTGGGTCAAAAGAGGAGAGAGGATGATGGAGGAGTGAGGTAAGAGGGTGAATAAAATGGAGGAGATGATCAGATGCTTGGATGAAGGCATCTCTTTGCTAGTTCTCAAGGAGGGATTCGGTCCACTGTAAAATCAGTCAGCAGCACTACATGAAGATTAATAACCCTGTTTATAGTGGAACTGACAGCATTTTAACTTATTTGCAGACACGAAACAAACAGACAATCATAATATCAGTCAAAAATATCAAATTCCTAGTTGATTCTACAAAACCAACTTCATTAAAAATAGGTTATATTTGACTCAACATTCCATCACATACACTAAGGCATTGTTGGCAGAATAGATGGATGCAGTTCAATCCACGATAAATATAATTCACCAATACATTTCTTTGTAGTCCAAAATATATTGCTATAAGGTTGTAAATCATAGCTGGCCTGGCACATTGTTTGCTGCGTCCATTCGGGATGCACTGTTTCACAGTGGCGAACCATGACTATTGGAGCTAGGCCCTCAGTTGAGGCAAAAGATGTGACGTCATACATATTGATAGAGAACTCGAATGCCTGTGTATACAAAGCATGACTTGAGACATTTCTTTTGCAGACCTACTGTATATAGGAGAAGCAATTCTTTGATGACAGAGTCAAACATCCTAACACAGTCCTAAGCCATGCCTCAGCTGTGGCTCACAGAAGCAGCACACGTACACAATGGTAGCAAATATCGATAGCAGGAACCACCTTAGAAGAAAATATGGTTGCGTTGTTTCAAAGAAACATTTGCCAAAACAAACAGTCACTCGAATAGTGGCGGAATTAATTCAACCACACAACTACTCACATTGTTTCAAGACCACAGACAGTATATGCTGTCAGAGAGAAAAAAGTTGCGCTGTATTCGATGTTCTATCTCCAGCATGCAACAATAAAAAAATGCACCACATCAAGAAATGTCATGTGACCAGTACTTCGAACTGCAACGACATTACCTTTGTTTTTACCACACAACCAGTGATCTAAAGTTGAAATAATATATTTTACACATAGCATACCTTTTCATGGTTGTTTGATCAATAGGACTGTAAAGTTCCCAAACGTAAGATGACTACCATGGTGTTGACGTATTTGCAGAAATCCATTCAGGTGTATTTTGTGGCTTTTGGCGAATGCGTTCTAATGATCTAAAGTTGCGCTGTTGTAACTGCCTGTAAACACACAGTCCAGTTCAAAGTGAGTGATGGCAGCCTGTGTGGCAAACGGCTTGTTTGCATAAAGGCCTACTGTAGCTCTGATTGGCTATGGTACACCGGTCTGCGTAGACGAGACAGATGTTTTTATTAGGTTTTATTAATTGTCCAAACGCACGGCCACATTCCCACTCTGTATTCTATATTTCTATAGAATTTTCACAAACGCCTTACTATACAAGTGCTCACTGGGGGTATGAATAAGATTTCATGTTGCTAAAATGCTGTCAATTCCACTTTATATTTGTCTTCCTAAAACATAACAATGTGTGTGTGTGTGTGTGTGTGTGTGTGTGTGTGTGTGTGTGTATGTGTGTATGTGTGTGTTTGTGTGTGTGTGTATGTGTTTGTGTGTTTGTGTGTGTGTGTGTGTGTGTGTATGTGTGTGTATGTGTTTGTGTATGTGTGTTTGTGTGTGTGTGTGTGTGTGTGTGTGTGTCAGCCTCTCTCTCAGTTACACATCCTCATTGTTTAGCAGCAGCCAGATCTCTCTATGCTACTCCCTCTGTGACTGTGTTAGGTTCATTGTTAACCACAGGCACACACTGTTATGCTACTTCTAGTAATCTCTTCGTTTCACAGACATCAATCTAATGTACCATTACAGAGCTCTTTGCTTATGATCTCAATCCAATCACTGCTTCAGGGTGGTGCTGATATATGGGATCTTATAGAAGTTTTTTTCACGGTTTAATTATTTTGTCATTGCAGTAATTTGTTTCAGGGTAAAGTGTTTAGTAAATACATTTAATCAAGTATAGCCGTCTGCACATGTGTACCGTTTTAGAGTTAGAAGCTCTCATCCTGTCCACCCTCTACCCCTGCCTGTCTTCATACCACAAAGTATTATTTCAGACTGACCAAACCTCCTTCATCAGTACCTACTTTCTAAACACATCCAGCATTTGGATAAATATCTTTGCTCTATCATTTTGTGTTGCTACATCGGTGAGATGCTGCATAATTTAGCAGGTTTTAATGTCATAAAACAGCTTGTGTCCCTGCGGGGGGATGCTGGGCTGTAATGGGCTGTTTTTCATCCCCTAAATCAGGACTGTCCTTCCTGCGGTCTGGAGCTAGGTGAAGCCAGGGGCTGAGGCTGCGCTGTGGCAGAGAGAACCATATCTCTCCCTGGAGAGGACTGCCCTGCCCTTCATCCTCTCCTGCCTCAGCACCATCCTCCTCCTCCTCCCTCTCCTCATCCCTCTCTCTCTCGAAGAGCTGATTGCTCACCGCTGCTCTACTCTACTTATCAGTGTGCAGAGGGAAATAATCTCACATGATAACACAGCTACTCTACTTATCAGTGTGCAGAGGGAAAGAATCTCACACGATAACACAGCTACTCTACTTATCAGTGTGCAGAGGGAAATAATCTCACATGATAACAGCTACCATACTTATCAGTGTGCAGAGGGAAATAATCTAACATGATAACAGCTATTCTACTTATCAGTGTGCAGAGGGAAATAATCTTACATGATAACACGACAGAGGAGACGGGATGAGACGCTCTCAATCTTCAGCCTAGACACGTGCTCCCACATACCTGGGTAATATCCCAGGCAAAGCAGTCTGATATAGCAGGCATGGGGATGTTACTAGATAAGTAATCCAAAGAGATCCACACCAAGGTCACCTGTTTGTCATCCATGTTGACTAGGATTCACTAATTCCAATATGGACACTTGCGTATTTGCATGGTTCTTTGTGTTTGGTGGGTCAATGTTTGTCTCACCAAATCTCAACACAGAGGAGGAGATGGTGCCTGGTCAGCAGTGGCTGCTTGTTTGATGTCAATACCCAGCTCCAAACTGGATTGGGAAGAGTACACAATGTTGTGTAGACAGAATGTTTGTCCATTCTTCTCAAATACAGGGGATGCTTACACTGTAATAATTTGGACCAATTCTAGTAACTAGACCTGATGCAGACTAGAAGTCAAAATGTGTGGTGTGTACGTGTGTGTATGTGTGTGTGTCTGCGTGCTTGTCTGTGTGTGCATGTGTGTTTGCGTGTGTGTGCGCATGTCTGTCTGTCTGTCTGTCTGTCTGTCTGTCTGTCTGTCTGTCTGTCTGTCTGTCTGTCTGTCTGTCTGTCTGTCTGTCTGTCTGTCTGTCTGTCTGTCTGTCTGTCTGTCTGGGGATGTGGGATCAGCTGGATGCTGTAGCAGTGATCAGGTTAACATTGAGATGGTCTGGGGCCAGGCCTCCAGCAGAAACAAAGGCAAGGACAAAAACACTAAAGGTGCAAGGCAAGCACAACAGACCGCCACATATATTGTATAGAGCTACAAACAATGCATAGTGTAGATTAGTCTATGTAATAGGAAGGATATAAAGTCCTCTAAATCAATGGCCATTATGTGGACCTGGTTACAGTGTGATGGGGATACAACTACATCTGCTGGTGTGCGTCCACATGCTTGTGTTAATGATGGTTCAGTATGGTCTGGCTGGTGGATGTCGGTTGCATCTCTAATTACCTGCATCTAGTTATTCATGGTGAGGGACAGGGGAATAGCCTCCTTGGGGTGGCTCCCCCAGGCTGCATGGCTTTGAGGATTGATGTGGGCGGATGCGCAGAAAACAGATGCTACCTCATGATTTCTGAGCGGTTGTACTAATGACGGCGAGCGCTACCAGGCTATCTTTCACCCTCTTTAACGGCCGCCCAGCCTGATTTAAGATCTGGTTTTGCTGACTAAGCAGTGGTTTTCATATCTAGCCTGCTGAACACCACTGGCTATAGCTAATTTATACAGTAGCTGTACGTTAGACAGTGACATCTCTGTCTAGTAACACAAGCAAATGCTAGGGAGAGCGAGATAAAAGCCTGTTCTCACCATGTTTCCTTCAGGGGACAGAGAACCACCATAAAAAGGTGAATGTGTTCAGAATTTCTCATCAGACTACTACTTCAGGACCTCATACCTACCAGGCAGAAATGATCAATGGTGATGGTGGGTTTTTTACTCTTCTGTCCTGTGTCCATTCTGGCTGTGTTTAATCGTGTGATAGGATAGGGCCTTCCCGGAGGCTGGCTCTAATTCCCTGTGGTGTCCGTCAGGGCCCTGTCCCCGAGAGCTCTGACAGAGGGGGCTATTATTTTCCCATCGTGGTGGCCCAGGCCCCCAGGGAGAGGCTGCCCTGACTGGCCATGTGACTGACAGACAGCTCCGTGACTAAGTGAAAGATCACCCGCTGACGCCTTAGCCCGAGCCATGCATCTTTGTTTGTCCCCCTCCAGCTCAGACGTGACTTGGTCCACTCACCTTCACCTGACACATGGTGTCAAAGGTCAGCTGTCGGCAGTCATTACTAACCTCGGCCCACCTTGGCCACCAAACAACAAAGAAGCGACCCTAACCCCCCATCAATCACCTTCACCTCAACACCTTCACCTCAACACCTTCACCTCAACACCTTCACCTCAACACCTTCACCTCAACACCTTCACCTCAACACCTTCACCTCACACCTTCACCTCAACACCTTCACGTTCCTTTAATCTAATATCCTAAGAACAGTGCAGGGTGTTGTGGGGGCTGGGCCTCTCCTCCCAGGCAGCTCTCTCCTCCCAGGCAGCTCTCTCCTCCCAGGAAGCTCTCTCCTCCCAGGCAGCTCTCTCCTCCCAGGAAGCTCTCTCCTCCCAGGCAGCTCTCTCCTCCCAGGAAGCTCTCTCCTCCCAGGCAGCTCTCTCCTCCCAGGAAGCTCTCTCCTCCCAGGCAGCTCTCTCCTCCCAGGCAGCTCTCTCCTCCCAGGCAGCTCTCTCCTCCCAGGCAGCTCTCTCCTCCCAGGAAGCTCTCTCCTCCCAGGCAGCTCTCTCCTCCCAGGAAGCTCTCTCGTCTCGTCTCGTCTCGTCTCGTCTCCTCTCCTCTCCTCTCCTCTCCTCTCCTCTCCTCTCCTCTCCTCTCCTCTCCTCTCCTCTCCCCTCCCCTCCGCTCCCCTCCACCCTCTCCCCTCCCCTCCGCTCCCCTCCCCTCCACCCTCTCCTCTCCTCTCCTCTCCTCACTCCTCTGCTCTGCTCAGACAGACAGACAGACACACACACACATACACACACAGACACACAACACACTCACACAGACACACACACAGACACACACAGACAGACACACGCAGACAGACACACACACACACAAACACAGACACAGACACACACACACACACACACACAGACATAGACACACAAACACACACAGACACACACACACACACAGACACAGACACAGACACAGACACAGACACAGACACAGACACACACACACACACACACACACACAGACACACAGACACACACACACACACACACACACACACACACACACACACACACACACACACACACTGTATTGATTGATTATCTTCTCTCTCTTTCCTTCAGTCTTTTGGGTCTGTATGACCTAAATAGAACAGCAGGAAAGTAATTGTCTGCTTGCAATAGTAACCTCTGCTGTACATTTACTCCTGTCAAATATACAACATGCCATCCCTCTGAGAGACTGGCCCAAATTACTGTTCCTTGTTTCTGGTATTGTACCCAAGTAAAGGAGATATTTTACCCTTGCAGAGCTGATCTTTCCTCAACAGTAGTATAGATGTAAGGATGTGGGGAATGGCATTCAGTAGTATAGATGTAAGGATGTGGGGAATGGCATTCAGTAGTATAGATGTAAGGATGTGGGGAATGGCATTCAGTCCTTAAATAACACTATTCTCTTTCCTCTTCCCCTCCAGCAACCTAATTTTGGAGAAATAACTTTCTTTATGAATGATCAAAAGTCAATGGATATGTTCTCCCAGGCGATTTACATTTCATGCATGATAATTGCAATGTTGTTCCTCATGAGACTTTTGAATTATATATGAAAGTGCATTGATTAGAAGTTTTTTATTTATAATGTATAAATAATATGCTGCAATGCATACATTCTTCATGAGCTGTTTGTTATGGTGACATCTATGGTGACATCCTTTCACGTATATACTTTTTAGTCATTAGACATTTGCGAAGTTAAAGTATTTATAGTTATTTATTTATTTATCATTAATGGCTCTCAGCAAAAGTGATGAAAAATACGACATCAAAGAAATACTTCACCTTCCCACAGAATAGTTTGGTCCTCTGTATACAACTAGATTAGTTGCAGTAAGAGCATTTATCCTCCCAGATTAATATGTTTTTTTTCATCAACAGTGTCTGAAGATGAACACTTTAAAATCCACATAAACCCTTTAAAGTTTCTGAAGTAAAAGTGGAAAGAGAAGTGTTTTGAAGATAGACGTTTTTTATCTAAAGAAAAAACGAGCACTCCCTGTTGAGGTGTATTTGCAGTGTGCTGCTAGCACTGCAGATTGAACAGAGGCTCAGAATAATCTACCTGGAAGGACGTGACCGCGGTCACAACTGGGCTTTTTGGTATCATGGCACTCTTTCTGCTCCACTTTGTGTTTAAATAACTTAAATAGTTTTCTCTCTGGACTCAAGTCTGAGAATCTTTTAAGGATGACAACAAAAAAGTAGTTATCAAAGGGCGCTCCAGACCTTGTAATCACTGTTGCACATATTTTATATTTTATCACTTAAGTCATTATTTTTTATTTAATTAAATTTTGCTATACAATCTGGGATTACAATATGTATAAGGTACATTTTGGTCACTTTTGGTCGCTAGTGTTGATATGATCGGGACTCGGGACTATGCGTAAGTGCTGTGGTGTGTGGAGGCATAGAATCTGGTCAAATTCCTGTTTGAAGTCAATTTCACTATCAAGCTCCTCTGGACTGAATACAAAAAATACAGTCATTTTTAATTGCAGTTCTTTGCAAGGGCACTTGGAATATTTTAACCTAGTGTGGTGTTCACCAACTTTTTGCCCATAGAGTTGTATTCCATTTGCATCTATTTCCATGGCAAGCAGGCCTGCTCTTCCCTGAGAATGTATAATGTACCGCTGGTGGTCACAAAGGCAGAGGAGGGGGGAGAGGGACCTCCGGGACCCCTGACCCTTGACCCCATGTCCTGCCCCCTTCACCCCTGCTCGTCCTACTCCTCCATACCATTTCCAACCTAGCATCCCCAAAATCTCCAAGCCCACACCCACCCGCTCTCGGGGGTCACTGAGGATGATGGAGAACCAACCAAGTACAGACGTCATGCACTCAGGTCACACCCTCTGACGCGTACAGACCCAGCGAGGAAGGTCAGGGCATTCAGAATCCCATCAGATGTGGAATGAGACACATTCGATTTATTCCTTCCTCTTGTAGCTAGTGGCAGTTGAAATACTTAGGGGGTCAGGAGGAGACACAGTAACAAGGGCAGTGTCTCAGAACGCCGCGGGCTGCACTCTCTAATTTAACCTCAAATGTTGACAACACATCAAGCTTTTCCTTTATATATATAATCAGCCCAATCACCCTCCCTGCTACTGTACCTTAATGTATGCTTATGCCACTATGCAGAGCATGAGTGGAAAGTTATTGTTGTCAAGTGTAAAAGTTCTCCTCACTGCAACACAATGAATATTCAGTTCAGCATCCCCATTGTTTTGCCTGCCGCACTCAGATAAACACAGAGGCATGAATCAGGAAATGTCCCTTTGTAACGTGGTAGAAAACAAATACCGCGGAAAGGCAATAAGGATGACAGGCTCTGTAATTACCAATTTAACTTGCCAAGTACTATTGTGTCATTCTACTCTACATGGTGAGGAGAGAGAAAGTAAGTGAGAGTTTAGAAGGGAACAAGATGTTTGTGGCGGTGGTTACACACAGAGAAAGAAACACAAATATACACGCACACACACACACACGCGTGTGCGCACACACACACACCCCCACACACCCCCAAGGGGACAAAGCAAAAGTGTTCACTTGGATGCACACATCCCGGTTTTGACACTGTGTTCTAATTGGTGAAGACAGAGAGAAGCTCTGACTGCCAATGCAGTGTAAATACTGCGTCTGTGACGCTACTCTAATTAACTACGAGCTTCGTAATCTCTGACTTTCGGGGTAGCATCAAGTATTACCTTTAATTAAGCTTGTGTGCCATGCTAGCTAATTAGACGAATAGACGCTTATTTGTAATCTGGATAATATGAAGACATTTTTACACAAGCGCAAAGCCATCAGTCTAGTTAATTACAGTGTGTGTGTGATAGCTGTAATTGGAGATCTAGTTCTGCAGCAAAGCCTGTTCCTGTGTGTGACGTACATCTGTCTGGATTAGGAGCATGTGATGGAACTCTCATCGAGAGATGATGTGTCCTGTTAGAGTCTGACAGCCAGTCTTTCTGAACACAGATTGCCATGGCAGAGAGAAGACTGTAGAAGCACGTAGGCATGTTCAGCACCACTGCACCTGTCCATCACCGGGGAGATGGGACGAAGAGCACATGCTGGTTGTCTGACATGTCTCGTTGTGTGTATGGTGGTGGCTGTTGTTTATGCCTGATGTGTTCCATGTCGCAGATTTGCTGTGTGCTTGTTTTTGTTTTTGCTGGAGAATGAAGTTACAGTGGATCAGGTGTGGGGTTAGGTGTATTGAATCTTGTAGCTTAGTTGGTAGAGCATGCTATGTCGCTTGCAACGGCAGGATAGTGGGTTCAATTCCCGGCACCATACGTAAAGTGTATGTATGCATGACTGAAAGTCGCTTTGGATATAAGCCTCTGCTAAATGGCGTTTATTATTTTGCTGTATTATATAATCTACCCTGGTTGATAATAGAGAGTTCATTAAGTACTAATGGCCTATGTTCTAGGTTAAAAAGAGAACCTGTTGGCTGTAGATAACTCCATAGAAGAGGAACCATTATATATAAGGCTCAATAGCATGGTGCTCTGTGGACTATGATTAAGTATTCCTGTTCTTCATTCAGTCAGAACTGAGCCAGAAGGCTCATCTTTGTTATACTGGAAAACAACATGGCCAACTTCACCTGTCAGGAAAATACTCAATAATTTACCATATACCCCGTTATGTGCGTAGGGAGTGTGTGAATAGATGATGTAGGGGGTCAGGGGTCAGCGGGAGAATAAAGTGAATGAGATGTTAGGAGGAAACGTTGCAGTGGCCCAGTTTTCCTAGTGCAGCCCTCCAGCCATGTCTCCTTGGAGTCTGCCAGTTTTCCTAGCGCAGCCCTCCAGCCATGTCTCCTAGGAGTCTGCCAGTTTTCCTAGCGCAGCCCTCCAGCCATCTCTCCTAGGAGTCTGCCAGTTTTCCTAGCGCAGCCCTCCAGCCATGTCTCCTTGGAGTCTGCCAGTTTTCCTAGCGCAGCCCTCCAGCCATGTCTCCTAGGAGTCTGCCAGTTTTCCTAGCGCAGCCCTCCAGCCATCTCTCCTAGGAGTCTGCCAGTTTTCCTAGCGCAGCCCTCCAGCCATGTCTCCTTGGAGTCTGCCAGTTTTCCTAGCGCAGCCCTCCAGCCATGTCTCCTAGGAGTCTGCCAGTTTTCCTAGCGCAGCCCTCCAGCCATCTCTCCTAGGAGTCTGCCAGTTTTCCTAGCGCAGCCCTCCAGCCATGTCTCCTTGGAGTCTGCCAGTTTTCCTAGCGCAGCCCTCCAGCCATGTCTCCTAGGAGTCTGCCAGTTTTTCTAGTGCAGCCCTCCAGCCATGTCTCCTAGGAGTCTGCCAGTTTTCCTAGTGCAGCCCTCCAGCCATGTCTCCTAGGAGTCTGCCAGCTTGCCTAGCGCAGCCCTCCCGCCATGTCTCCTCGGAGTCTGCCAGTGTGTTTCTATTTTTTCTTTAGGCTCTCTCTGACAGTGGTGGGGACATACGCTTCTCAAACAGAGGTTAAAGGAAAGTAGATCAATGTTTGTATTCTAGCTAGGGAATAGTATCTACACAGTATCCTTGATGGAATTATTGTAATACAACAAAAACAGTCAAACTAGCACAATCAGTAAACTAAGACATAATTGCTGCCGTATATACAGTGTCATTTAGATAGATGTTCTGGGCTTCTGTGAGCAGGCAGAAACCATATCAATATGTGGTATTTGTGTCTGAAAGTGCAGGGTGAAATGGATCAAATAAAGATCTAGAAAGCAGACCGAGGTACAGTGTACTGGCTGCTGCTGCCACCGCTGCCTCTCACAGTGGGAAGAAGCCGCTGCCTGGCTACAACCCTCTGTCCTCCACAAAGTGCATCTGAAACACATTATTAACTTTCCCATTCCCATTTTTATTGCTGTGTGGTTTCAGGTCTCACTGAGTTGGCAGGTACCTTGCTCTGCTTTTCACACCCAGAGAGACGCTGGTCTCAGAGTGTAGATAGAAATACAGCCATGATGAAGATATTATTCTGGGGATTTAATTTGCCAGAGTGGGTCGGTAAAGTGCAGGGCTACAGTGATTAATGCTTATGGCTGTTATGCCTGAGGAGGAAAATAAATTGGTGTGGCTGTTGACATTCTTATAAACACATATCAGTCTGATGTGTCAATCAAGGTTAATGGGGAGCACACTGAAAGCAAAAACACCTTGGCTTTATTTGTCTGTGGCGGTCTGTGTAGGAGGCTTGTTGTTGGAGGTGGTATAGAGTGCGTATTGGCTATTACCATTACCCTTGGAAAGAGGAGTGATTTACCCTGAGCTTGGGCTGCTAAACCTGTCTTTAGCAGAGTAGTATAGATCCTTTAAAAGCATTAACCCAAGTCCCATAGCTGCAGAGCCTGTGCCTGTGCTTTGTCTGCACATGGAAGCTAGTATATTGACACACACAAAAGCTTAGGGGCCATGAACACGTTCATAGCAGTGAAAGGGTTAAGTAGGTATCTAGTTGGTGGAACTGTGGAAGGTGTCTCGGGACCAGGAAAGGCCTCACTTGTCTCAGCAGGAGGATGGTCCTGCATGAAAAATTCTCAATCTAACAGCACTAACTACAATTGATGGTGCAGAGTTGAGAGGAAGCAGGTTATAGGATGAGGTTAATCAGTTTGGACCATGCAGAACAGGCATATTGGTTAATGATTCATAAAAATTATTAGGCAAGTTATTCATGATAGGAATTATGAGATTGAGTTTGGGCTCTACAGAACGCGATCCCCAATGGGACATGGCATAGCTCTACGTAATGGCAGGAGGGGAAACCTGGGCTGCTTTGTGAGAAAGGGACAATGGTGAGGGACATTTAAACATGCTTTAGCCGCATTGTGCACTGGTAATTAACATTGTTTAATCTACATGCTTACAAAGCAACTTTCTATAATTAGAGTTATGATTGCAGGCAGGATAATGACAGAGATTCCTCGCCCTGATAATGGCTTTTGCGGTTCTTGGCAGTTTCTGTATTGTTTGTGCTGCAGACTTCTGACATATGGGACACAAAAGGACAGAATGGTGAGGCTGAGTGCCTTTGTTCTCCGTATTGCCGACCCAATCAGAGAAGACAAGTTGCGCAGTAGCCCTTCCAAATGGTGCAGAGACAGAGGGAAAACCCTCCAGACACATGAGAATGGGCCAGTAATGTGAACATCTCTGCCATCTTCTTGACTGTACTCATGGACTCTGCATCTACGCTCTACCTCAGAACCTCCAGCTGCCCGGTGTTCTGCTCTCTAAGATGAATAAGATGGGAGACATTTCTAACAGGCAGGCTGAGAGGCAGGGTGACTCCAATGCCCTTCATGCAGTCTTTGGAGCATATCGTATCGTAGCATGGTTAAGAAGAGGAACAGGGGATTGCAAAACAAAAGACACTTTCCCACCTCCTGTCTGATAGCAAAGAACCCATAAAGCCTAGTCAGTCATGGTGCTGCGAGCATACTGTATGTTGCAGTTGGGCACTGCAGTCAAGTTTGTTTCTTGTTTGTTTATGAGACAATATGAAATCCCTTCTGTTCAGAGCTGCTGAGGCTTTCAGTAAATTAATTAAGAGGTGGCAAGGGAGGCACTTAGGACCGTGGCGGAGGGAGGGTGGGTTGTGTTTTCTCCGCTGGTGGTCAGTGGGGACAGACAGGTCCGAAGGGCAGGCTGAGGCCTCATCCATCAGACAGGTCCGAAGGGCAGGCTGAGGCCTCATCCATCAGACAGGTCCGAAGGGCA
>CM042379.1:27381750-27589250 GCA_023634145.1 Thymallus thymallus
TCTTAGGAAAAAAAGGGTTCCTCTGTGTAAAGGGTTCTACATGGAACTCAAAAAGGTTCTGACTGGAACCAAAAAGGGTTCTTCAAAGGGTTCTCCTATGGGGACAGCCGAATAACCCTTGTAGGTTGTAGATAGCACCTTTACTTCTAAGACTTGGGCTCTTGGGTCCTGCTTGGTGCGGTTAGGCGGCCATTTTGGTTCTAACGCGTTCCAGTCTCCCTAACAGGACCCTTGTTTGCCCTTGTCAGCCACATCTCCTGACTGGTAATTGGGTATTTATCAGATTGCCTTGGAAAGAAACCTTATCTGACACAATAATCAAGAAAAATGTAATCTCTTCTCCTGGTCCTCCAACATAGGTGTCACGATGCTGTGGATATAAGGGACGATAGACGGAGCGCTCGTGGAGTGACATCCTTTTTATTATATGAGTTGTTCTCACGAAGCATATGAATAAACAAGGAGAGTTAAACAAACAAACTTTTGAACAAATGCAAAGTGACTTACGGTCTAGCGCAACATGCAGACACGAACAATGATCCACATGCAGGTGGATGGGAGAGAAGGCTAAATACCATTCCCAATCAGAGACAACGCTAGACAGCTGTCTCTGATTGGGGATCATTCACCTTCCCTCCCTGATGTAAGGACTGGGTTGTGGCTTCCCCTGAATGGACATAAAGGTTACCACAATCCAGCCCTTACAATAGGACACGCGGGGCAGGCAGGTATAAAGTTGAGAGTCTTCTCCCAAATGAGCGAGAGAACCCCCACTGTCTCACACTCTCACCAGACCTACCCCTTTATCTCTGACCAATTAGCTGGGAGATTGAGCATCTGTAATCACTGCATGCAAACCATGCAATTGTGGGGAACACAATAAATAATTATATAGGCCTATTGCGACACTGAAGGAAAAAGAGATGAGGATAACACAGAGAGTGGCAATAATCTGATGCCCATAGCCTCATAGCAGATATCTGATAACCATAGCCTCATAGCAGAGATCTGATAACCATAGCCTCATAGCAGAGATCTGATAACCATAGCCTCATAGCAGATATCTGATGCCTCATAGCAGAGATCTGATAACCATAGCCTCATAGCAGAGATCTGCTGCCCATACCCTCATAGCAGAGATCTGCTGCCCATACCCTCATAGCAGAGATCTGATGCCCATAGCCTCATAGCAGAGATCTGATGCCTCATAGCAGAGATCTGTTGCCCATAGCTTCATAGCAGATATCTGCTGCCCATAGCCTCATAGCAGAGATCTGCTTCCAACAGCCTCATACCAGAGATCTGATGCCCATAGCCTCATAGCAGATATCTGCTGCCCATAGCCTCTTGGCAGAGATCTGACGCCCATTGCCTCATAGCAGAGATCTGATGCCCAAAGCCTCATAGCAGATATCTGATGCTCATAGCCTCATAGCAGAGATCTGCTGCCCATAGCCTCAGAGCAGAGATCTGCTGCCCAAAGCCTCATAGCAGAGATCTGATGCCCATAGCCTCATAGCAGAGATATGCTGCCCATAGCCTCATAGCAGAGTTCTGATGCCCAAAGCCTCATAGCAGATATCTGCTGCCCATAGCCTCATAGCAGAGATCTGCTGCTCATAGCAGAGATCTGCTGCTCATAGCCTCATAGCAGAGATCTGCTGCTCATAGCCTCATAGCAGAGATCTGATAACCATAGCGTCATAGCAGGGATCTGATAGACATAAAGGCCTTTTACTGGAGACTCTCATTCTCGGCAGGGAAATGCATATAAAGAAGCCCAGGAGTGTTTACTGAGCACAGATAAGAATGGAGGAAAAAGCTATTTGACCGGCACCTTCCCTTCCATCCCCCAGCAAACCTATTACATTCAGAGAGCGAGAGAGAGAGAGAGAGAGAGAGAGAGAGAGAGAGAGAAGGTCTACACGCAATAATGAGCATAGCATAACCATTCAGTGTGGGTAGTGGACGTGAAAGAGAGGGGGATGAAGGAGGAATAAAATCCAGCAAAGGAAACCGTTTAGGTCAAGATCCCACTGGTCAAGAGATGAGAGCTGCTCTGAGCTTTAAACCTGGCATGGCTAACTGATCAAAATCTTTACCTATTCAGACGTTGATGTTCGCCTACCTCTGATGTGTAGAGAGAAACGTTTGTATGATTAATGTTGTACACTTAATGTTGTAGACTTACAATCAATTACAATCAATTGGCTCAGCCTTCATATTCCTGCTCATACACTGAATCCGTATACACTGAATCCGTATGAGAGGATTTGGGTCTTGGCATTCTGGATGCAGATCCTGCACAGAAAGCATTTTGGGCTGGCTGTACAGCCAGCAGTGGAGAGTGGTAGGACAACTGTGAAGGGAGGGAGGGAGGGAAAGGGGGAGGGAGGGAGGGAAAGGGGGGAGGGAGGGAGGGAAAGCGAGGCAGAGCATTGTGAGCAGTGGTGAAAGTAATCAAACAAGGGGAAACAGGTTGTTCCACAGGATGGTCAAGATAATCCTCTGATTCTTTTCCATGCTACAGATGGGGAATGCCATCATGCAAAAAAAGATGAGACTAGGGAATGGCAGGGGCTGGGCTGGGAGGGGCTGGGCTGGGAGGGACTGGGCGGTGCTGGGCTGGGAGGGGCTGGGAGAGGCTGGGCTGGTAGGGGCTGGGAGGGGCTGGGAGCAGCTGGGCTGGGAGGGGTTGGGCTGGGCTGGTAGGTGATGGGCTGGGAGGGGCTTGGAGGGGCTAGACTGGGTTGGGAGGGGCTGGACTGGGAGGGACTGTACTGGGAGGGGAGAGAGAGGAATTCTTATTTCAGCACTCAAGCTGTGATTCTCCTCTCTGCGTGTTTCTTATTAATTGTAGGGATGTTGAGGTCATCAAATTAGACCATTTAGTGCATTTTAATTAGATTATTTTTGTGGCCAACTAATGTTTGAACCACTTACTGACAATCATGCAACTCCTAGGATCTAATATGGAGATCTAACTTATTATCGATTCTCTCTGGCACTGACTTCTTCCTCACAGATTGGACTCACAGCAGTCTGATAACAGTCCGATTGTGTTTCTTCAGCTCTCCATAACCCAGATCTAAAGTTGTACACTGCAATAATCTGATCTTTCTGTCGCTTTTCTGTTTTCCACAGATTGGCCACTAGTGATGCCAGGACAGTGAGCGCCATGCGTGTCACATGGTCAGGTGCCACGCCCTTCGTCATTATTGCCCTGCTCAGGCTTGGCCAATCACAACTGCTGGAGGGATCTCTGGTTCCAGGTAAGAATGCACATTTGTCACATCAATGTGAGGTCATGTGTTTTTTGCCAAAGAAAGTGCTGTTGTCTGCATGTTCATCATGTCTGTGTCTCTTTCTCTGTCTTGTCTGTCCGTCTGTCTGATCATTTGACACAATGACACCTTTCCACAAACGTATGTATGGATCTGAAAACACATTTTGATGCCATTTGAGATTAAATTGGTTTGAGAAATGGTATCTCCAATTATGCTGATCAAAAATATAAATGCAACATGCAACAATTTTAAAGATTTTACTGAGATACAGTTCATATAAGGAAATCAGTCAATTGAAATAAATAAATTAGGCACTAATCTATGGATTTCACATGACTGGGAATACAGATATGCATCTGTTTGTCACAGATACCTTAAAAAAAGGTCAGTGGATCAGAAAACATGTCAGTATCTGGTGTGACCACCATTTGTCTAATGCAGAGTGACATCTCCTTCACATTGAATGGATCAGGCTGTTGATTGTGACCTGTGGAATGTTGTCCCACTCGTCTTAAATGGCTGTGCGAAGTTGCTGCATTTTGGCGGGAACTGGAACACGCTGTCGTACACGTCGTTCCAGAGCATCCCGAACATGCTCAATGGGTGACATGTCTGGGGAATATGCAGGCCATGGAAGAACTGGGACATGTTTAGCTTCCAGGAATTGTCTGCATTATCATGCTGGAACATTGTGTGATTGCGGCGGATGAATGGCACGACAATGGGCCTCAGGATCTCGTCACGGTATTTCTGTGAATTCAAATTACCATTGATAAAATGTAATTCTGTTCATTGTCCGTAGCTTATGCCTGCCCATAACACTCTGTTCACAACGATGACATCAGAAAACTGGTCTCCCACACGACGCCATTTTCATGACTGTCCACGAGAGTCCAAATAGGTCAGATCAGGTCCCCTTTCGAGCTGAGTGTATAAATGGTGGGTAAAGAAATTAAAATCAGAGCCTTCCAAGCGTGCTGCGAAAAGACCCAACTCCCTTTGCAAGGTGGCCCTGTCCACCGAGAGAGATACATGGTGAACCAGGCATTTCACGTAAATACATTCATGATTTCTTACTCATAGAGGGCGGCGATTCATGTACAAAGTATATAGTTACTGTAGAGGAGAGTAGTTTCCGAACGTCTCCCTCTTCTTTAACAAGCATCAATATTGTTGTCATTCCTCTAGGGACCTGTTTTCATCGTATTCAGTTTCCAGTCAATAACTGGTACAGTGTGTGTGTTTATCCTGTGTTCCCATTTAATTAGCTAGTAAACAAATAATTAAACCAATTTGTGTAGTACTGAATCATAAGTAAGGCTCAGGATTTTGCAGATGGAAGGAGGTTACAACTGTCAGAATTATGATATGATTTGAACTATGAGTTTAATTCGGGAGATGGTAAATCTTTAAAGAACCGCTCTCGTGGTGCCCCAGATCCTAATGAGTTAATTGATTAGATAAATAACAGTGCTCAGATTAATGTTAAAGTCGAGTCACGACCCCATACACATGGTCTGTGGCTGTGAGACCGGTTGGACGTACAATACTGCCAAATTCTCTAAAATTTAGTTGGAGGTGGCTTTCGGTAAAACATTACTTTCTCTGGCAACAGCTTTTGTGGATATTCCTGCACTCAGCATGTCAATTGCAAGATCCCTCAAAATCTGAGACATCTGTGGCATTGTGTTGTGTGACAAGACTGCACATTTTAGAGTTTATTGTCCCCAGCACAACGTGCACCTGTGTAATGATCATGCTGTTTATTCAGATTCTTGATATGCCACACCTGTCAAGCGGATGGATTATCTTGGCAAATGAGAAATGCTTACTAACAGGGTTGTAAACACATTTGTGGCCAAAATTTGAGAGAAATAAGCTTTTTGTGAGTATGGAAATTTTCTTGGATCTTTTATTTCAGCTCATGAACATGGGACCAACACTTCACTTGTTGCGTTCATATTTTTGTTCAGTGTAGTTGGAGCTGGTCACAGACCTGTGGCTAACGTTGAACTGATTTCCTCTTTGTAAATTCAGAATGCTGCCAAGGAAACAGGAAGTCTCAACTATGAAGCCAAGACTCTCAGGTCTATAATGGGAACCTGTTAAGTCTTCCTTGAATTAGCCATGTCATGTTGATGCATTCAAGCCTTCCAGACTTCTTTGATTCCCTAGCTTTGAGTCGAAGGGGATAAAGTTGTGTTAGATTTGAGAAAGATGAGAAAAATGAATCGTCTAAGTTCCCTTGATGAAACATCTCTCAGAGACAATTTACCTGTCGCAGAGCTGACATTTTGACAATGTCTGGGAGGAAAAGAGAAACAGGAAAATCATCAAAGGAGACTGAAACAAAGCGCTTAGTGATAACTATTGTTCTCTATGTATCGAGTGAGTCATGGTGTGGTGGGAGGTGGATTGGAGAGGAGAGAGAAAGAGAGGGATTTTCACTTCTACCATCTTGATTTCCTCTTTCTCCTTCACTAATTATCATCAGACAGGAGGGACAACACCAGAAATTACCGGTTAAGCAGAAAGTTTTCACGCTCACTACCCTCCCTCCGCCCTCCCTCTACTGCCTCTCACCTCCCACTTACTTCCTTTCACTGTCTTCTTCCTTCAATTTTCTTTCTCTTTTACTTTATTTATTTTATTTTTTTTATTTAAATATGACTGTGGCTGAGCTGTGAGCGGCGTGGAGGCTACAGTCATTTCAATCACAGTCGGCTCTATAGTAGTGCTGCTCTGAACAGGCCTCTCTGATTGGCAGTGCCCAGTGTAGGGCTTGTAATGAATGAGGTACCATAGAGTCCCCAGTTCCCAGCCCAATGCACCAAGCGTCATATGATTTGATGGTCTGCGACTACATTGTTAAAGACCCCAATGACATCAGTGAAGCCAATGAATGTTAAAGCTTAAACTGTAGACTATACAGATGTAGGATCTTAATTTGACCTGTATTGTTGCAGCAAAATAATCCTGCAGCAACAGGATTTGAATGTTAGTCCAGAATGTTGCTTGATCGGTGGTTAGGCTATTAGCTGGTCAAAATGAGGCTGGATGAAACATTGAATACTGTCTGTAAGTGCGGGTTTTCAGTTAATTTATGTAAATCATGAAACTCATCTGGATTTCCTGCTGCTCGTGAAACTTCTCAGCAACAAAAGAGCAGTCACATAAAGATCCTAAATCTATCTGTACATTGACTCCTAACTGTAATTCAGGTGGTTGATGTCCTCTACCTAAAAGTGATTGCTTGCTATCCATACCTTTATAATGCCTTGTGGTGGAAACAGACTAGTCAGCCAAAATATCTTTAGAATATTTTCTCTCTCTCCTGTTTGTTTGAGATAATTGTTTCTGAGGTGATATTGATAGTGACAAAGTTCTTGCAGTTGAATGAACAACTTGTCTGAGAGAATGAAATGTCTGTATTCTCAACATACAGTTTGTGTGAAATACGATACATTTTTGAATTGAGCGAGGCATTTATTTTAAATGAATCTTCCAGCAGTAGACATGAAGAGGTGTTTAACATGTAAGCCACAGAAGTTGCTATGGACAAAAGTGTCTGCTTAAACAACAAAATATTTTTTTTACGTATCTGAGAGAGGAAGACCACTTTTCCATCAGGAGCCTCTCTCTCTCTCTCCCTCTCTCTCTCTCTCTCTCTCTCTCTCTCTCTCTCTCTCTCTCTCTCTCTCTCTCTCTCTCTCTCTCTCTCCCTCTCCCTCTCCCTCTCCCTCTCCCTCTCTCTCAAGACATTTTCATCTTTCACAATCTTCTCAACCTTTTTGTTATCCCTCCTAAGCTTGGAGATAATGACCTGTCTCTTGTCTACGTGTTTCCTAAGTTTGACAAAGATTAGAGAGCAGCAGCACAACAAATCTCAGGGACCTCACGGTAGGAGGAAGTGTTAGAAAGGAAAGGCACAAACAATTCAGTGTTGCTAACGTGCAGATACACATGCATTCAAAAACTCACTAACGCGTACACACACGCACATGCACACACACACACACACACACACACACACACACACACACACACACACACACACACACACACACACACACACACACACACACACACACACACACACACACACACACACACATACACACACACCGCAAGCATGACTCAATCCTTTCCAGCTTTCCCCTGCAGTTTATTATGTGTATCTTAACTACAGAAACACTATGAAATCATGCTATGGCTCCTCTATTTAATATCTCTCTGACATTCATATGCAGTGGTTTATTGGCTACACAGATTTTCAATTGCAGGCATTTGGGCTGATTCATTTGGCTCTGCAGTGCACTAGCCCTCGCTCAGAGCTGACAGTGTTATTGCATAGGAATGGCGGTTATAGAATGGTGCTTACATTTCTATCCATTTCTCATGGAGAGATGATCCTGGGTTCTATTGCTTTTCTGCTAGGCGTTATGGTAGTTCTGGTGGTAATCCACCTCTTCAGTCGTTCCAATGGCTCCTGGGGCATGGGAGATAAAGGTCAGAAAGTTCAATCTGGAATGCGTCTAAGACTTTTCTGCCATCGATTATCCCCCCTTCAGAGTGGGATTTGTGACTGGTGTTGTCTCCACCTGTTTAAACACTCCTTGACTGGTGTTGTCTCCCCCCTGTTTAAACACTCCTGGTGCATATTGGACTATTCCGTCTTTTATTTGTAGATGACAAGGCCGGTCTGAGGTAAAGATGACGAGGCCGGTCTGAGGTAAAGATGTCAAGGCCGTTCTGAGGTAAAGATGACAGGGCCGGTCTGAGGTAAAGATGACAAGGCTGGTCTGAGGTAAAGATGATAAGGCCGGTCTGAGGTAAAGATGACAAGGCCGGTCTGAGGTAAAGATGACAGGGCCGGCCTGAGGTAAAGATGACAAGGCCGGTCTGAGGTAAAGATGATGAGGCCGGTCTGAGGTAAAGATGACAAGGCCATTCTGAGGTAAAGATGACAGGGCCGGTCTGAGGTAAAGATGACAAGGCTGGTCTGAGGTAAAGATGATAAGGCCGGTCTGAGGTAAAGATGACAAGGCCGGTCATCCTCCCAGACTCAGGCAGCAGTAACAGCCTCATCCTCCCAGACTCAGACATCAGTAACATTTTCATCCTCCCAGATTCATGCAGCAGCAGCAGGTATCTCATGTTCTCTTCCTGTTTGCTGATCAGATGGAGCGACCAAACATGGACAGGCTATTTCCTACTCATCTCTCAGACCCGCCTGCTGACAGCTGGGTTGGGTAGTGTCCTATATGTCCCACTGGTCACTGGTCCCTTTGACAGCTAGGTTGGGTAGTGTCCTATATGTCCCACTGGTCACTGGTCCCTTTGACAGCTAGGTTGGGTAGTGTCCTATATGTCCCACTGGTCACTGGTCCCTCTGACTTCTGGGTTGGGTAGTGTCCTGTGGGGTTGGGTAGTGTCCCAGTGGGTCCCTTTGACAGCTAGGTTGGGTAGTGTTCTATATGTCCCGCTGGTCCCTGGTCCCTATGGCAGCTGGGTCGGGTAGTGTCATATGTTCCACTGGTCCCTCTGACAGCTGGGTCGGGTAGTGTCATATGTTCCACTGGTCCCTGGTCCCTCTGACAGCTGGGTTGGGTAGTGTCATATGTTCCACTGGTCCCTGGTCCCTCTGACAGCTGGGTTGGGTAGTGTCATATGTTCCACTGGTCCCTGGTCCCTCTGACAGCTGGGTCGGGTAGTGTCATATGTTCCACTGGTCCCTGGTCCCTCTGACAGCTGGGTCGGGTAGTGTCATATGTTCCACTGGTCCCTGGTCCCTATGACAGCTGGGTCGGGTAGTGTCATATGTTCCACTGGTCCCTGGTCCCTCTGACAGCTGGGTCGGGTAGTGTCATATGTTCTTAGCGCTCAGTATTCATCGGGTGTGCATCCCACTCGAGGGTGATTAAATATGTGGTTACTACAGCGCTATAGGAATATTGAATTACACAGCAGCGACACTGACCTTTTTGAATTACAGAGGCAATTGTGCGCGACGGCAGGGGAAGTTTATAACAGGTAGTGCCAAGATGGAGTCTACCCTGAGGAGAATGGATCTCTGGCTCCCTCATATCCTGCTGACTTCTGCACTAATGTTCTGCACTCTAAGCACCCAGCACTGAACAAAATCTTTATCTTTACCCCTCTCTAACGACACACAACAACGCTCTCACTTCCTTCTCTCGCTCTCTCACTTACTCTCTCCCTCTCTTGTGCATACACAAACACAAACACACACACACACACACACACTCATTTGGCATGTCGCTCCAGTCTTAATGTCTCTACTCTCTGATGCAACCCAGTCAGCTTTGGGCCATGCTGATATCTTGAAGGTCGTTTCTGATGTCTAGTCTAATTTAAAACTAAGGACAGAGAAATGGATCAGTCTGGTCTGACTGCGCTCCATGGCACCACATTCATTTGTCAGGGATGTTACTGTAGTGATGTACAGTCCTCTCCCAGAGATGGTGGATCTGACTGCAACATCTCCTCTTGGCACACAGTGGACGAAAGCTTTTCACCAATGAGAAAGGAGAAATCACATGATGTGAAACAGTCTCTCTTCTTCCCCTCGACAACTTTCAAGAAGAGCGATTGCTGACTGCTCCATGCAGCACTTTGCAAATTGCCTGGTAATTGTGTTTGGAGGAAAAATGTTCATTTCACCACTGTATTTTCATATTTCTCACCCAGGGAGACGGCACAATTATTGGAAAGAAGGATTGAAGGGGAGCCTTTTCTTGTAATGAACATTACCTCAGAATAAAAAAGGATCTTGATAAAAATTGCAGAAGAGAATGTCAAGGACCATTATGTACTGTATGCATAAGACATTGGAAAAAAACATATGTCTTAAAACAGAATGCTCCGGGTCTGCCTTAATATGGTAAGACCTTTGCCTCAGAGGCTTGGATGCTTTAATAAACCACAACAGACCAGACTGATTTCATCATGGTTGTGGCTTTCCCTGGGGTCGTTTCATGAGCATTCCATTCCGTTCCTTTTTCTATTCTATTCTCCTGCATATTAAGCGATGTCTGTTGTTTGCCTTGTTTGGTGTAATCTGTTCGGACACTGCTGAGATTAACTAAAGCCTGTCACTGTGAGATGCTTGTGCTGTGTGTTTCAAAGAGTCAAAAAGGTTGCACTGTTTATAATGCTGTTTATATAGGATCCAAAGCAATTGCAGGATGAAAGGGAGAGTGTAGCACTGTTATTGAAAGTCAGATTGTATCGTGACTTGACTTGTAAATGAGCGATGTGGCCAACTAACAGTTAATCTTCCTTTTGTTTGACAGAACTGAGTACTACTGTGCTGTGCAATCTCTGAGGCAGACCACATGTGAATCTGCTACATGTGATATGCCTGGACCCTATGCCAATTTGTGGGCCTGACCATGGGGAGCTCATTAGTACCGGCACTGTTAATTGGCTGCTGCTGTCAGATATTAGCATAGAGTTGTAATACACGCCGCACAGACAAAAAGTATTTGTTTCAAATGCAGGGTAAAAAAAATCTATAACTAATCGGTCTTGTGGACAGCAATTGTATTTGTTTTACACTGGTTGAAATAGTTTCCATTGCTTGAAACCTTGCTCTCTGCATCTTTCATTTCCCATTCCTCAGATAAAGAAAGGCCTGGATGATCTGTGGGTTGCCACTGGTAATCTCTCTGCCATCTTTGGTTTTACTGAAAGGAGACTCCACAGATAACCTTATTGTTTCAAGCGGCTAACCATATTTCCTTGTCCCGGGGCATTGAGCTGGGCACTTATCACCCCTCTCCTCTCCTCTCCTCTCCTCTCCTCTCCTCTCCTCTCCTCTCCTCTCCTCTCCTCTCCTCTCCTCTCCTCTCCTCTCCTCTCCTCTCCTCTCCTCTCCTCTCCTCTCCTCTCCTCTCCTCTCCTCTCCTCTCCTCTCCTCTCCTCTCCTCTCCTCTCCTCTCCTCTCAGTCCATCCAGCAGACATTTAATTACAGAGCAGTACCAGGACACTGTTTCTTCATCACGCCCCATCCACCCTCAGGACAACATTTAATAATGAGGAATCCTCTTGGATAGGGTCAGGAGAAGGCCGTTTGTCAGTCAGTTTTTTTTCAGGGCTTCATCATACGTGTCAGAGCTGTTTCCTGTCTCTCGGGTTTTGGCTTTCAAGCGCGGGATGTTGTGTCCTGAATTTGAGCATCTTTATTGCGGATATTTACGAAGCATCGCCACAACCCGACTTTAGCCTCAGCCTGCATTCACAGCACTGGACATGTAGTCCTCAGCTGAGCATGACCAAGAAAAGGAATTAGAATGAGGGGAAACATATTTAAAATAACAAAATAAATTAGTAAATCTAATTAGACGACTGGAAGATGTTTGATGTAGTCAGATGCACTGTGTGTCCACAGTGACGTGTACAACTCATAATTGGGAGATTAAGCAAGATCAACAGAAACAGCTGAAGCTCCATAACGCCGCCATAAAAAACGCTGACGCCTCCGATAGCCATAACCAGCCACCCACACACACAGCTAGCTACGTCGTCACTCCCAGAGACACAGAATCACCTGTAAATCACCTGAAAATATATGCCTTGTTAGCTGTCTTTGTTCTTTTAACGACCTTAACACCTTATGACGCAGAAGATAGAAAAATAATCAAATGTGAGCTTCAAAAGCTGAGGCTGTAAAGGCTGTTGATCAAAGCATAAGCACCTCTCCATTCTCTATGCGCCTCATTCCCCCTCTCGCTCTCTCTGACTGTGTGGCACATTGTGTTCATACAGCGTTCAGTGTGTATTGATCTCCATAGAGACGTGACACAACCCCCCCCCCCCCCCCGTCTCTCAAGGGGGTCATACCCTGGGGCTGGGGGACAGTGTCACCTCACAAATGAAATTCTCCTCACATCCCTGTCTCCATTAAACAACTGTCAGTCTACCAGTGATGTGCCTTTGTCTCCCCCGCAGCCCTGTCTATACCCAGGCTGGAACACTAGCTATTTTTACCTCTATTTTCTAGCACACCAACCATAGGAGGTTGGTGGCACCTTAATTGGGGAGGACGGGCTCGTGGTAATGACCGGAGCGGAATCAGTGGAATGGTATCAAATCCATCAAAACACATTCCACTCGCTCCGCTTCAGCCATTATTATGAGCCTCCTTACTTACACCAACGTACACCTAATGAGAATGAACCTTTGTATGGCTACTGTCAGTCAGACGTGCTGGTAGTTATGCACTTTAGTTCAGGAACTACAGGCTATACAAGCTAATGTTTCAAGCAGATGTACCTACAGCTAAAGAACAGGTCCTGTGTGTGCGTCAACAAGGAGAGCCGTGTCACTACTGATAGGTCCTGTGTGTGCGTCAGCAAGGACAACCGTGTCACTACTGATAGGTCCTGTGTGTGCGTCAGCAAGGAGAGCCGTGTCACTACTGATAGGTCCTGTGTGTGCGTCAGCAAGGACAACCGTGTCACTACTGATAGGTCCTGTGTGTGCGTCAGCAAGGAGAGCCGTGTCACTACTGATAGGTCCTGTGTGTGCGTCAGCAAGGAGAACCGTGTCACTATTGATAGGTCCTGTGTGTGCGTCAGCAAGGAGAGCCGTGTCACTACTGATAGGTCCTGTGTGTGCGTCAGCAAGGAGAACCGTGTCACTACTGATAGGTCCTGTGTGTGCGTCAGCAAGGAGAGCCGTGTCACTACTGATAGGTCCTGTGTGTGCGTCAGCAAGGAGAGCCGTGTCACTACTGATAGGTCCTGTGTGTGCGTCAGCAAGGAGAGCCGTGTCACTACTGATAGGTCCTGTGTGTGCGTCAGCAAGGAGAACCGTGTCACTACTGATAGGTCCTGTGTGTGCGTCAGCAAGGAGAGCCGTGTCACTATTGATAGAAGGGCCCATATCCACAGCGCTGTGGTACACAACAGGCCTCCTATCTTCACAAGCTGCACAGAGCTGTGTTAAATGAGGAACATTGAGGACTGGCAGACAGACTGAATGGTGCCCATGATTGGAAATCTATGTGTGTACGTGCCGGGGAATACAATGAACACATCTCTGTCTGCCTCTTAAAGAAATCACACCTCAGGTGTTTAGGACACGTTTCTTGATTTTCACTTTGTAAAAAGTAAGTACTTCATGCAGCACTTTTCGAGGTAGCCTAATCATATTATAGTGTGTGTGTGTGTGTGTGTGTGTGTGTGTGTGTGTGTGTGTGTGTGTGTGTGTGTGTGTGTGTGTGTGTGTGTGTGTGTGTGTGTGTGTGTGTGTGTGCCTGTCACAACACAGTACTTTGTATGATAGAAATGCATCTTGTTGTAATTGTGGAACCCAACTTGTGTTTCTGGTAAGGGATAGAAGAGAAAGCTGTTCCAGTCTCAAATCATCAACAGCTGCTAGTATATTACTGAATTAATCATTATTTTGGAATACCTGACTTTCAGATTAGCATCGGATGGAGGGTGTGGTTTGTTTAGTGTTGAAACTTCTCTAATCAAGAGAAATCTCACCAGGGGTCTGTATCAAGCACTTCTTCATTGGTTGGAGGTTCTAGTCTTGGTGCTGTACCCTGGTGTAGAACCCAGCCTGCAGTACCCTGTTGTAGAACCCAGCCTACAGTACCCTGCTGTAACACCCAGTCTGAGGTACCCTGGTGTAGAACCCAGCCTGCAGTACCCTGCTGTAGAACCCAGCCTACAGTATCCTGCTGTAGAACCCAGTCTACAGTCTCCTGCTGTAGAACCCAGCCTACAGTATCCTGCTGTAGAACCCAGCCTGCAGTACCCTGCTGTAACACCCAGCCTGCAGTACCCTGCTGTAACACCCAGCCTGCAGTACCCTGCTGTAACACCCAGCCTGCAGTACCCTGCTGTAGAACCCAGCCTGCAGTACCCTGGTGTGGCAGTGCATTAGATAGTCAGAACATTAAAGCGATCTGTGATACCAAAGAGCTTTGGTGCGTTGTGTGGCCTAGATGAGCGTTTAAAGTACTGAATTGTGAGCTCAATTTCTCATGCACTCTCATCTTTTTTCACTTTCCCCATTTGAGACGAGATATTGGAGATGATCTCCCCATTCTACCCCTGTCCCCATTATTAAATGGAGGTTATTTCAGTCCTTTCATTTGTCAATCAGGACAGAGGGTGCGTCTCCAGTGATGGGCCTGTGTCAGGCTGTAATTGTCAGCGTCCCTTTCTGGCCCAGAAGCCGCTCAGCACTTTGCATGTGAAAGGAGGCCGAGAGGAGAGGTGAGCACTGAATTGATACCCAAACCTCCTTTTGTTCTCTGACGCTTTGCCTCCCACTGCCAAGAGACTGGGGACTGGGGAGCGGACAGGGACAATCAATGAGGAGGAGGAGGAGGAGGAGGAGGAGGAGGAGGAGGAGGAGGAGGAGGAGGAGGAGGTGTAGGAGGAGGAGGAGGAGGGGTCAGGGCTCCCCAATGCCTTCTTCCTTATCTGGCAGGTCAAACTCAGCACAGCCAGCCAAGTGAGTCTACTCTGTTCTATTACCAATTATCCTCCTAAATGACCTCTGGAACGTCCTCTCCCATATACAGAGACTGAGGTGTTGGATTCTATTAAACTCTGGACCCTTTCATAAAAGTCTATGGTACAGAGCTATATTTGCAGTAGGCCTATTTGCATCCATAACTTGCAGCACTAGCAGTGAAATGTAAATCAGTGTGTGATATATATGTTCTGTATGTTCAGATGCACTCAAACTGTTGCTTCCCTCTCACACTCAGGCACTGAAGAGTCTGTTGGGCTGAGAGATAACTCTCATCACCTGGTTGTATTGAAGAGGGGAATCAGCCCTGTGTCAGGGTTTAGTGTGTGTGTGTGTGTTTTCAGTATGAAATATTGATGTGCGTTGTGTGTATGTGTATGTGTGTTAAATAATGAGTAGCAGAGGGGCTTGTGGGTGTATGGAGTGGAGAGGCTGTAGGCACTGCTTCATGTGCAAGAGAGATAATATAGCCCGTATCTCATCCATCTCCATTCCTAGGTGTTTTTATAATTCACGTATCTTTAATATGTTGCTTTTTCATTCATTACTGTGTAATCAAACACGCACAAATTTCTCCTAAATGCAGTTTAATGTCCAATATATTGAAGTGCTTCCTGTTTTATCACTGTAGTGAGTTGTTCCAGATGGCAATAACACAATTTTAGTATAGCATATATTATGGAGTATTTTGTGACGTCCTTATTTCTGATCAGATCATTACATATCACTGTGTTTGGCCGGAGAAGATAGTCTGGAGAAATACAGTACACCCCCTGTCAAACGTTTGGAATATTACTCATTCAAGGGTTTTTCTTTATTTGCACTATTCTTTACATTGTATAATAAAAGTGAAGACATCAAAACTATGACATCACACATATGGAATCATGTAGTAACCAAAAAAGTGTTAAACAAATAATTTTATATATGAGATTCTTCAAATAGCTACCCTTTGCCTTGATGACAGCTTTGCACACTCTTAGCATTCTCTCACTGTAAAACCCTTAAATGAGTAATATTCCAAACTTTTGACCGGGGTGTAACATTCTTTATTTATTTTTGAATGATACATTTAACTATTCACTGATTTTCCCTTTCATTCCTGTATCTGGTAGTTCAGGATGTATTATGGCTATTAGTGTCTGCGTAAATGTCACATTTCCCAAAACACTAATGAATTCAATATTTTTCATGACCCTCCATTTCTTCTGGAAAGTGTATCAAACATCCTCCTAACTTTGGCCTCAAGGTAACATTCTGTGTTCCAGTCACAGCTGCCTTCTCCCTCCTCAGCCCCTCCCCTCCTCACGCCCACCCTTCCTCACCCCATCCCCTCCTCACCCCTTCCCCTCCTCAAACCCCCCCCCCCCTCACACCCTCCCCTCATCACCCCTTTGTTTCATTGGAGTATAAACAACCTGCTAGTGATTCTCCAGACACAGATAGAAAGAAGTCTAGTCTCCTACCCGTCCTGCGATACCATCCAATGTGTTTTTAGGAAATGAAAAGCTGCTGTGTATTTATGAGCTATTCTTATCTTCCACCTGTGATGTTGTCCCACCTGCTTCCTCATAATCTGTGCAGGCTCTCCTGCCCTGTGTATCCCTCTTGCGACAGGCAGGGCCATGTCTAATGACTGAGGATAAGAAACGCATTGGAAGATAGGATTACTGTCTAGACTCAAGGACTGTTTCTGCTTCATGGAAATAGTAAGCAGAAGATTAGGAGAGGAAACAGACTCTCATACATTGTACATCATTGTACCTGACCTGAATTATGGTTGAGCTTTGGTGAACACAACACGTTTTTCCATCCTGGACCTCACTGTGGAGCTCTTTTCTTTAGAACCCGTTTTCTTTAGAACTTGTTCCACATCTGTGCAGTGTTTCAGTTCACTCTGGCCATTCTAGCATACAAAGTAAACAGTAAGCAAAAGCATCCTCTTTCTTTGCTTTAACCTGACACGTATACTGCTCTTAGCACCTGTTTGCAGTGATATAAGGGATGTACTGAAGTCCAGATATATACAGCCCCATTTCCCTTCCAGTTACCACAGCCAGCCACAGGCACCTTTAATTAAGGGAAGAGGTGCTCCCTTCACTTCAAAACAACCTCACCTGATCAATTATCTCCATTTAGACGCACACACACACACACACACACACACACACACACACACACTCAGATGCACACGCGCACACACACACACACACACACACAGACACACACACACACACACACACACACACACACACACACACACACACACACACACACACACACACAGACCACTATAATAGTCAGAGTAGAAATATGACTAAACAGATTCAATGTCATCACCCCTTTAAAAACAGCTCATTGTCTTAATAAAGGCTGATATCACTGAGAGATTAGCTGACTAGCTGTGCCAAATGTCACCCAGGAAATTGAAAAGATACATAAGGAAAGTGTGAAATTAATTGGGAACAAAAGCTAATGGCAAGATGTATCTCTTTATAGGAACTTCACAGGGTGACATTGGTTTTATTACGGCAGAGCACCAGTGATGGGGTGGATGGGGATGGGGGTGAGCGCTGACGAGGGAGAACAGAATGGAAGCTGGTCAGTCACTGACTGGATACCTATCACAGAGCTCAAGGATGCTGAGAGGACAGAGGCCCCTGTCATGTGACCACCTGAATGAGGTGAGGAGACCTGTGACAGGGCCTGTTGATGATGATGATGATGATGGTGGGGGTTGTAGCAGTGTCTCTGCTGTGTGTCAGGTGACATACAGTATGTCAGGTGTCAGCTCATAAAGAAGATAATCTCCCCTCCCCTCCCCTCCCCTCCCCTCCCCTCCCCTCCCCTTTACCCTGCTGTCATGTATATACTTTATGTACCTCTGCACATTGATACAATCACTGCTCATGATTGATTTCAGATTATGATTTTATGTAATTATGTTAAGTTGTGGAAAGGAAATGGTGGACAAAGCATTAGAAAACCTCAGAGGTGAGGATCCTCTCTATCAGCAGTAGTGACAGTGTTCTTGTTATTAATCACTCCTGGTCTCTCTCCTGGTGTCCTTCATCAGAATAATAGAGCAGAGAGTTGTGTGGGTGACAGTGACAGCATTGACTTCATTAATTCTCATTTCCAAGTGTACGAGAGTACTGAAGGGGCCTTCAATCTGTCTATTTGGCTCTGCACTACTCATAAATTCAACACACGCATACTATTCATAAATTCAATAAATGCACACACACACACACACACATACTACTCCCTCCCCTCATCTGTACCAACTCCTTCACATTAGCATAGATAAATGCACTTCACAATCGCTGACAGGCCTTTTTTCCTGTTGTTGCTGCTACAGTAGCTATCAGATTAGCTGGGGGAGGAGGGGAGGGTGGGGACAGTAGATAGCTCTGTGAAGCCGGTCATTGATTGGCCAATGGAATGTGCTGGTCCATGCTGCGGTGCGGTGCAGCTAGGATCTTTATGGATTGTGGCCAGGTGACAGAGGGGATCCTGGGTATCTTATCAAAGCCAGCGCTGTTTCAGACCTTTGTGTGTCTGATCATTAATCTTCCTGATGTCATTCATTTGGCCCCGCTCCATCCCCAACCCCTGCTCTCCGCCCCCGCCCGCCCCTGTCCTGTACGGTGAGAGTGCGGTAGAAGCATGGCCTCTCCCCCTCAGCAGACCAGTCTCTACTACACCACTCATCTAATCACTTGATCAAGCTCTCTGGTTGATGACAGTGCTGAGTGGAGGGAGGAGTGGGAGTGCTAAGACCCAGAGATACTACTGAGATGACTGGAACATTCTCTATACACGTGTAGTACAGGGAGACTGTATGAGAGGGCTGAACGGCGTTATGGAATACTACTTGTTCAGTGTCCGCAGATGCTCTCTATTGACCTCTGTAGTTTTAATATGCTGAAAGTTGGATCTGGAGTAAATGACACTTTTATAACTAATACCTGTGCTTTGTATAGTGGGCTATTGACAGTGGCTTTGTGTTGGACCCAGTGAGTAGAGTACTGCACTTTAGACAGAGTGTTGAGATCTGACACAGGCCATTTCCCCTCTGGTCTGGTCTGGTCTGGTGGGTCAGTGTGTGAAGCCAAGGTGCTGAGATCATGTTTCCTTACACAGCATGCAGAAGTGATGAGAACAAGACCAGTGCCTACTCCTCACTCTCTCTGGTGCTACTGTAGTGGTGTGGTGTGGTGTGTGTGTTGGTTACACAGATTCCCACTCTCGAGTCTCGACTTCAATTTGGTTCTCTCTCTTCAGATGACTTGATACCTCTGATGGAAATGACTCTGCTTGTTTCGTGTCATTTCCTACTCGGGGAATCTAGGCTACTATGTCTGGTGATAAATGACATCACCTTATGGTAGTATGTTATGGGGCACAGATATTGAGGCACAGTTTCAACTGCCAGGACATACACTCTTTTTAACTGAGCCAAATGTATTTGGCTTCGCAATTACCCACTTGACTGAGCCCTTGTCTTATAATGAACACTTGTCTTATAATTTCATAGTGGCAATATACTGTACACTGAGTCTAATAAAACATTAGGAACAAATCACATTTTATTGGTCACATACGTGTTTAGTAGATGTTATTGCGTGTGTAGTGAAACATTACAGCTAATAATGTAAAAAATAATACATAAAATAACAAAATAAGTTTCCTCAGATCTAGTCGCAAGGCCGCCCTCTTTGTCTGCACCATTTTAACTTTCAAAGCCAACACTATAGACATTTGGAGTATTAGTGTGCCACCTAGGCGTTGTGGGGCAGCATGGGGAAGCTGTGACTGAGGAATGAGATAGAGGTCCTGGTCGTGTCAAGGTGACATTCCAGAACTCTCTCAGGCAGAACAGCAGGACTTATTTATACATATTGTTTCTATTTTCAATTGGTTTTGACCACTGTTCAGACTACATCCCCCCAAGATAAACCAAGATCAATACAGAGGTAGCTGACACAACGCTTTGGGACTGTGTATGGAGGGGGGGATTCTTGAAAGTCGGGACAATCCTAGTCCAGCAGGGAAACTTAATTTTTATAGTTTGAAAATAATATTTTGTTGCATTATTTGAGCTTAAGAATTACATTTTCAAAATATTTGCAATATTATTTATTTCCATATCAGCTCTGTGCCCAGAAATGTCATTGTCCAGAACAAAGGATCCGAATTTCAAAAAGTGAATATTAACTGAAATAACAATAATGAATATTAACTGAAAAAGGATAGTATGTAGTTTATTGAAATAGCTTTCTCTGACTTTAAAGAATATTTATCTCAAAACTGTGGTTCCTAAAAATTGTGTCTGGAGATTTGGTCAACTCCGTCAGATATGTCTGAAATCCTAAATGAATCAGGAATGAGCAGGTATGTAAAGTTCTCTACTTTTGATCGAGAATATTGAAATTACCATGGTCACAACCATAAACTGTCAACTCCATCTCCCTAATAGAGTGAGATTGGATATGTATTTTGGTTGAAATGGGTTTGTTTAAATTAGGTATTAGTTATCAAGCAACTGGGGGAAAACTACATTGCTATTCTGTATACTGTACCTCTTGAATGAAGAAAATGCTCAATATAATTAATTCTAACGTCAACTCCATCAGAGTGCTGAAAGAACTGATACAACGGTTATGCATTTTTATAGGGGATTTTCTAATGAATCATTTTCTATATTTTACAAATGTTTGTATTGAACTTTTATTTTTAGAGGCAATTTTTTTGTCTGTTTTGATCATTTGTTGTCAACTTCATCAACGACTTGTCTACTCCGTAAGCTATTTATTTGGTCAATATTCAAATATTTTAACTGTTTAAGGTGTCTGACGGAGTAAACATCAATCTAGTTATTTGCAATTTATGAAAACAATGAAAAACATTAGGAGGTTGTTACTTTACATGGTGTGATAGCTGAAACTTGTCTATGAAAATAAACTACAGTACATGACCAAAAGTATGTGGACACCTGCTCGTCGAACACCTCATTACAAAATCATGGCCATTAATATGGAGTTGGTCCCCCCTTTGCTGCTATAACAGCCTCCACTCTTCTGGGAAGGCTTCTCACTAGATGTTGGAAAATTAATGCAGGGACTTGCTTCCATTCAGCCACAAGAGCATTAATGAGGTCGGGCACTGATGTTGGGCGATTTGGCCTGGCTTGCAGTCGGCGTTCCAATTCATCCCTAAGGTGTTTGATGGGATTGAGGTCAAGGCTCTTTGCAGGCCAGTCAAGTTCATCCACACCGATGTCGACAAACAATTTCTGTATGAAGCTCGCTTTGTGCACAGGGACATTGTCAAACTGTTGCCACAAAGTTGGAAGCGCATAATCATCTGGAATTTCATTGTATGCTGTAGTGTTAAGATTTCCCCTCACTGTAACTAATGGGCCTAGACCGAACCATGAAAAACAGCCCAGACCATTATTCCTCCTCCACCAAACTTTACAGTTGCCATTATGCATAGATTTGTCCGTCGGACTGCCAGATGGTGAAGCGTGATTCATCACTCCAGAGTGTTTCCACCGCTCCAAAGTCCTAAGGCGGCTAGCTTTACACCACTCCAGCAGAAGCTTTGTGCATGATGATCTTAGGCTTGTGTGCTGCTGCTCGGCCATGGAAACCCATTTCATGAAGCTCCCGACGAACAGTTCTTGTGCTGACGTTGCTTCCAGAGGATGTTTGGAACTTGATAGTGAGTGTTGCAACAGATCACAAACAAGATGCTTCCACTTCACAATAACAGCACTTACAGTGGCAGCTCTAGCATGGCCAAATTTGACAAACTGACATGTTGGAAAGGTGGCGTCCTATGATGGTACCACGTTGAAAGTCACTAAGCTCTTCAGTAAGGCCATTCTACTGCCAATGTTTGTCTATGGGGATTGCATGACTGTGTGCTCGATTTGATACACCTGTCAGCAACAGGTGTGGCTGAAATAGCCGAAATCCACTAATTTGAAGGGGTGTCCAAATACTTTTGTATATGGAGTGTACAGTATATTTCAAATGTTGTTAATATTAAGACAAATATTTGTGAAAAAAAAGATGGTCTCTTCTTTCAAGAATCCCTGATCTACAGTACGTGAATGCAGTGCATCTCTATACTTCATAACTTCCCTTTCAGATAAATGTCTATTCCTTGATTACCAAAGCTTTCAGATGCTAATATGCCCAACTGTTTTTGTTCTCCCACTATACATCCCACCATTATGTTCAATGACAATCAGGCAGGTTAGTATTGATCTGCCATCAGTCAGGTTGTGTAGGGTCCAGCTCTGTATAATAATCCCTGTGTCAGGAGAAGAATAGGCAGTAGATTGATAACGGAGAAATGGATTTTGTTCCTGGGGCCCCGGCGGACCTAGCCTCCACTCTCTGAGCTCATAGCATTAGCTATTGCACTGAGATGAATCCATCTCAGAATTATCTCAGTATTACCAGTATAGCCTTAGCTGCAATTTAGAGCCGCAAAATCAAGCCATTCTACAACATTAATGTTGGTAGAACATATTTAATTTTTTGATTGTTATGAATTGCTCCCTCTCTGCCTTTCTACGCTCTACCTCACTTTCAATAAGAAAGTGCATTAGCCTACAATGTCTCACACGTCCATTGCTTTAGGGCTTTTCTATCTACTCTGAGTGTGAGTGTTTGAGAGTTAGTTAACCCAACTTCTCCGTCTTCGTGTGTGATTGACTGAGCCCTGGCCTGTCTCAGACCCACACGTCTTCATACACTCTAACCCAAGGTATAATCTGCTCCAGCTCTGGCCTTCCTGACAGCTCTCCTCCCCGGGCCGATGGCACGCTAGTGCAGCTGTCACACACAGTCATTTACTGGTGACAATCCATTTTCTAGAACGGAACCCTTTCAGCGTATTAACACACATTAACACTTCCTACAACGCTGAGGCTGGCCTGGGCCGATCCCTCCACCTCATAGCAGTCCTCAGAACACTGATGGATGAACCGAGAAAAAGCTGTTTATTGGTTAAAGCTATTGATCCACACATTCCTAAGTGATTTATTGAGATATTTTTTATTTTTTGCTGTGTGACTGTGTGTGTGTGTGTGTATGGGGGGGGGGGGGTATGTTGAATTGTACTCCATGAAATGCTCTCTTAGACTGCATTGTATTCTATGGCTTTTGACTTGAGGAGTTTATGGTCGGAAGAGAGTAGTCATATTTCTGTTCATTGATCAATGTAAAGAGAGTTTTCCCCTTGAAAGAGACGTAACTCAACCAGCACCTGAAATTATCAATAGCTCCTAATCACAGTAAAATATGTTCACTTGAGAGCTATAGATATACTGTATTTTTTCCTTCTAGACAAGTGATGTCAATTGCTTTCCTTTTAACCTGCGCTCCATGTACATTCTGTATAGGTTTAGCCCAAAGGTAGAGGGCGAAGAGCAAGATCTTTTTTTTAAACCCAATTAAGCTTTCCACAGGCGGTATTTGGTCCCTGTTGAAACGTGTTCTCCCCTGGTGCCCCATTAGAGTACTAAGAAGGCTTTGGAAACAGGCGTCCCACGCGGACAGACCTCCTGACCCAGAGAGAGGGAGAAGCACTCTGTCTCTCCACACCTAAATAAACAGCAGAGAGAGAGCGAGAGAGCGTTGAGAGCGTTGAGAGCATTGAGAGCGAGAGAGAGAGAGAGAGAGAGAGAGAGAGAGAGAGAGAGAGAGAGAGAGAGAGAGAGAGAGAGAGAGAGAGAGAGAGAGAATAGTTTTTATTAGGCTATTTCCTGTTCTGGTCATCCACATAGCTGCATGAAGATGTGAGGAAACTTGAATCTTGCAGTAGTGAATCAGTACAGTCCTCAACATTGAGCGACCCATCCTCAGCCATAAAATAACAAAACCATAAAAAATAACCCAGTGTAGTTTCCTTCATGCTTATGCAGCAGTGATTCTGCATCACTCATAAGTCAACGTCCCCAGTCCTCCCACCCATCTGGGATAGCATGGCTCTGTCCTGGAGGCACACAGAGTCAGCGCTACCGCTACCCTAGCCCATCTGTCCAGCTGGCTGCTGTGTGCCCACTCACCTACATGCACGCACATACACATACACACGCACACGATGATAGATGAGGTGTGTTTGTCTTTGCGTTTTATCACAGCGCGGTCATCACACCAACAGAAGTCCCCAGACCAGTCATTAGACATACACAGTCCTTTTGTTCAGCTTAATCTTCTGTCCAGTTCAGTCTTAATCCACTGCATCACCTGAGACACCAAACTGCCCTGAGATGTGTCCGATTTCTGTGTTTGTATTTCCTCTTTGCAGTACTTCTGTCTGTGTTTAAGACAGGAAACCAACTTCGTTTTGATAGGTCAGGGAATTAGAAATGTTTCATTCTATTCGGTTACATTTTCAGACTGAAATGAAGTCTGGTGCTGAATGTCAAGTCGAGATGATTAGCTATCCGAATTATACTTTGCCTTGTTGCGTTCTTGTCTCAATTAATTTTTCTTCCTGGGTGAACTTGATTCTGTCCCTCTAAGTGATGCATTCTCAGGGGGGCTTAGAGCCAACACACCATACTGATCCTTTTAATTTGAAGAAAAGCTGTAATTTATGGACACACACTCACAGGCTCCATCTCCGATAGGCTGTAGTCGTGGCTAGGAGACATCTATCTAATTAGAGATGAGTGGGATTCCATCATGTGGGATATATCCACTGACTGTCAAATAATAAGGATGTACAGTATCCTTGACATTAGACATGTCCAGGCACCCTCTTGTTGATTTACACCATGATGCATGTACTGTAGATTAATCCATACGTTTTATTCTTCAAATTGACACTGAGTAAAGTGTTTTAGATTGGTGTATCTTATGGATCCCAGCAGAAAATCCTTGCTTTACAGTGATGGCAACAGAGCATTCATCTTACTGTAAGTCAAATGAAAATCACCTTCACTTTGTCATGTTGGATCTATAGTCTTTCATGGATCTTTGTTGGATATGTGTCTTTGCATCAGTCAAAACTTAAAAAGACATTCAAAAAACCTATTTCTAAACCATGCTTAATGCAAGTGTCTGTGATTGAGTCAATCTCTCCACAGAGAGAGGAGAGTAATTGGTAGCTTGACCTGATGCAGTAAAGGCCAATCACAGTTAACCAGCTACATGAATAGGCACAGTAAAGGCTAGTGTCACTGGTTGGAACTGTGGAATTGGCTGGAACTGTAGAACTGCCTGGAACTGTATAAATGTCTGGAACTGTAGTACTGTCTGGAACTGTAGAACTGTCTGAAACTGTAGAACTGGCTTGAACTGTAGAACTGTCTATAACTGTATGACTGGCTGGAACTCTATGACTGGCTGGAACTGTAGAACTGGCTTGAACTGTAAAACTGTCTGGAACTGTAGAACTGTCTGGAACTGTAGAACTGTCTGGAACTGTAGAACTGTCTGGAACTGTGGAACTGTCTGGAACTGTAGAACTGTCTGGAACTGTAGAACTGTCTGGAACTGTAGAACTGTCTGGAACTGTAGAACTGTCTGGAACTGTAGAACTGGCTTGAACTGTAGAACTGTCTGGAACTGTAGAACTGTCTGGAACTGTGGAACTGTCTGGAACTGTAGAACTGTCTGGAACTGTAGAACTGTCTGGAACTGTAGAACTGTCTGGAACTGTAGAACTGTCTGGAACTGTAGAACTGGCTTGAACTGTAGAACTGTCTGGAACTGTAGAACTGTCTGGAACTCTAGGACTGTCTGGAACTGTAGAACTGTCTGGAACCGTAGAACTGTCTGGAACTGTGGATGTGGCCTAATAGACCAGAGTGAGTATTCAGTCAGAACTACTGCTACTTTAACCCTCTGAAACATGTGATTTTTGTGACCTAAGTGTCTTATGTGCCACTGGCACAAACAGCCTGTATGGCCATTCAGAACTAGCCTATGGACTAAACACAATGATTGACAATCTTGTGTGTGTGTGTGTGAGTGTGTGTCAGTGGAGGCTGCTGAGGGGAGGATGGCTCATAATAGAGTATAATGGCTGGAATGGAGTGAATGGAATGGTATCAGACACGTGGTTTCCATGGTTTCCATGTGTTTGATGCCATTCCATTCACTCCATTCCGGCCATTACTATGAGCCGTCCTCCCTTCAGCAACCTCCGCTGGTCTGTGCGTGTGCGCACGTGTACCTGGACGTGTGTAAGAGAGAGTCACTTATTGCTCTATATTGCAGCGAAATTACAAAAATAGGAGCGGTGATTGCTGCCCAGAGGTGCTGCTTCGTTCTGGCATTTGAGTCAAATCAACCTGTAATGATATTGGCTTACTACGACTGAGGGAAACAATCCGATAAGGCAGCACCTAACCAACTGGCGCTCTCGCTAGCCGACCCTGTCTCTCACTCCTTAGAACATTATTCAAACCATAACAAGGCGATTCATTTAGTCTGTCTGCGAGCAGAATTAGATTCTCGCTTGAGCGAGCGTGAAGCAAAATATAAAGATGTTCACCGCACCAAACACACATCATTTACATAATTTCAACTTGGGGTTTGGACCGTAATAAAGAGTTATGATAAAACTGTCATTAGGACGAGGATTGTGGCGAGGACCCGAGCGGAACTATGGAAGATTAATACACGGAGCAGAGCTCTCCATAGTGCTAAAATGGCATGAGACTCCAAATAATGAGAGCAGCTTCGTTCTGGATAACCTACCTGTTTGGCCTTGCAATTTCTGGTGTGTGTGTGTGTGTACATTCTTGATTTCTGTTTATGTATTCACTCTCAGAGGGTACGGTTAGGGTACAGTATTGTCTTCGGTGTACAAAAATATCTAAATACACATAATGTACCTTCAGAGGTACACATATAATCTTGTTACCTTTTAGGTTACATGTGCAGATAATCTATTATAAAGCGATTTTTGTGCACAATATTTTGATTATAAAGGTACAATCATCACACACACTCAAAAACCACACCATCATTATCATATTTCCCAGCATACTTTTTTTTGAATAGTTTGTTTTAATATATGTGTTTTTGCCTGCACATTGATTGCTTGATTGATTGATCTAATGCTACACAAAGATAAATAACAAAAAACAAATCCCCCAAAAACTTCTATGGCACACTTTGTAATTGTATCATCTTGTCCCCTAACCCTTAGGGCTTAAGGTACACTATTGGCTGTTTTAGTGTACTAAATGCATGGGTGCAAGTATGTACCTATAATTAAAGGTAGAAAGGACGTGCCTTACAGGCTACCACCACAGTGATCCCCTGTAAACCGGCGATTTTAATTTGGCTTGTGATGCACAACGTCCATCAATAAGTCACCTTTGCCACTAGGGGCGCTTAGACAACTGTTACTCTACCCATAAGCAAGCATACAAGGCCCTCCCTTGTCCACCATACGGCAAATCAGATCATGACTCTGTACTCCTGCTTCCTGTATACAAGCAGAAGGTCAAGTATGTATCTATAATTGCTTCGTTAAGAAATTGTCAGCAGAATCAGAGATGATGCTACAGGACTGCTTTGCTAGCGCTGATTAGAAAATGTTCAGAGACTGGGCGATAACATCAACAAACTAACCACTTCCGTCACCGACTTCATAAGGAAATGCATCGGCGACGTTGTCCCCACAGTGAAGGTTTGCTGCTTCCCCAATCAAAAGCCCTGGATTAACACAGAGGTTGACCCTAAAATAAAGGACAGGGCTACGGCACACAGGGTTATTGCAGACAACCCTGAGGCAAGAACAAGAAGCAGAATCATCAAACGAGCAAAAGGACAATATAGGAATAAGGTGGCATCATACTACACAGTCTCTGACACCCGCCGCATGTGGCAGGAGCTACAGTCCATCACAGATTACAAAGGAAGACCCAACCGTGATCTGACCAACGATGCCTCTCTACCAGATGAACTCAATGCATTTTATGCACTCTTTGACAACAACATCATCATACTGTGCGTGAGGGCCCCTACCAAGCCAGAGGACTGGGTGATCTGCTCTCCGAGGCCGACGTGAGTAAAGTCTTTAATCAGGTCAACACTCGCAAGGCCGCGGGGTATTCCATGGCGTGTTCTCAGAGCATGTGCAGATAAGCTGGTAGGCATATTCACAGTAAGATTCAACCTCTCCTTGTCCCAGTCTGTAATCCCCACATGTTTTAAGATGACAACCATAAACTGGGAACAGTTTTGTAGAATTCTGTAATCATTAAATTCTTTGAAAGGCTGGTTATGGCACACATCAACTCCATCATCCCAGACACGCTAGGCCCACTCCAATTTGCATACCACCCCAACCGAACCATAGACGAAATATCAATTGCACTTCACACTGCCCTCAGCCACCTAGATAAGAGGAATACCAATGTGAGAATGCTGTTCATTGACTACAGATCAGCGTTCAACACCATTGTCACCTCCAAGCTCATCACCAAGCTTAGGACCCTGGGACTGAACACCTCCCTCTTCAACTGGATCCTGGACTTCCTGACTGGGCGACCCCAGGTGGTGAGGGCAGGCAACATCAACTCCGCCACGCTGACCCTCAACACACTTAGTGCTTAGTCATCTCTTGTACTCCCTGTTCACCCAATACTGCGTGGCCATGCACGACTCCAACACCATCATCAAGTTTGCTGTTGACACAACAGTGGTAGGCCTGATCATGATGATCATGGTGATGAAACAGCCTACAGGGAGGAGGTCAGGGACAGCAACCTCTCCCTCAACGTCAGTAAGACCAAGGAGCTGATCGACCAAGGAGCTCCCCAGAGCACGCCCCCATTAACATCAACAGGTGCAGGGGAGCGGGGGAGCGGGTTGACAGCTTCAAGTTCCTCTGTGTCCAAATCACTAAGGACTTAAAATGGTCCGTTTACATCACTCCAGTATCCCTGCACATTGTAAATATGGTACTGGAACTGACCCTGTATATAGTCACCTTACCCCTATACATATCTACCTCCATCACTCCAGTATCCCTGCACATTGTAAATATGCTACTGGAACTGACCCTGTATATACTGTAGCTTCTTACTTTCTCATGTTCTACTTCTTGTTTCTGATTTTGTATTTCTTGTGTTTCTGTTCTACCTTGTTATTTTAGTGCTACATCGATATTGATTACTGCATTGTTGGGTTTGGAGCTTGCAAGAAAGGCATTTAGATCACTGTACTTGTATACGTGACATTAAAAACGAGTGATTTTATACACATGTACAAACATGTAGCTATGTGCATATTTATACATAGCTACATGTTGAGCGTGAAAAACCCAGCAGCGTTGCAGTTATGGTGTAGGTGCCAGGCAAACCGGTTTGCCTGGCACCTACACCATACCCCGTTTAATCTGTCTCCTCCCCTTCATCTACACCAGTGGTCACCAACTTTTCGATCTTCAAGACATTACTAGTCAATCGCAAAATAATTCTGTAGAAAAGATAAAGGACAGAGTTGTCTTTGATAAATACTTTTTGTTTGTGTTGTGCTGTTGATGGTAGGTGAATGATTCAGAAACCCTGCGCACCGGGTAGGCAATTTTCAGATTTTTTTTAACAGTTTAATTTGTCTGAAAATACAAACTCTGTGACTAAATCGTATTCGCCTACTGCACTGGCCAATCGGATAGCTCAAATGTCCTTGCCTACAGCTTCCACGACCCTGGCCACGGCAAAGTTTGATACTAGCCTATCTTTTAAAACCTTGACTACAGTGAGACTGTCATAGAATATAGCAAAGAGCTGCTGTTTTTATGAGTGAGTTCATGTCAACATTTTTATTCAGCACTATCAACACTGTTTTTTTTCAGCACTGTCAACACTGTTTTTATTCACCACTGTCAACACTGTTTTTATTCAACACTGTCAACACTGTTTTTATTCATCACTGTCAACACTGTTTTTATTCAGCACTGTCAACCCTTTTTTAATTCAACACTGTCAACACTGTTTTTATTCAACACTGTCAACACTGTTTTTATTCAACACTGTCAACACTGTTTTTATTCATCACTGTCAACACTGTTTTTATTCTCACTGTCAACACTGTTTTTATTTAACACTGTCAACACTGGTTTTATTCAACACTATTACAAAATATAAAAGGTTATTCTACCTAAATCCACTCCCACTGCAGCTGCAATGAATGAGTAGCCAAGTTTATCTATATCCCTGCATTTTTAATATGGAGGAGTATTTAACTTTCTCTGGTCATAGGAACGACATAATTTGCAGTGCGACTTGATTTTTTGGAACTCCCAAAAATGACTGAATTTACCGAGAATTATATCATGTTAGTTAGGGAGCCAATAAACTTGCTGAAGCCGTTCATGTTTGAGCCGATCGTTGCCCCAGATCAAATAGTTTGTTCTCGTAGCAGTTACAACACATGGTCGGCGTAGCCAAACACAAACTGGTGTGAGTGGGGATGCTGCCAGATAATGGCTAGAATATGGTGCGTTGTAGAGAGATGGTGGCGATACAGCACAAAATCCCAGCGGATGGTGGCTGTTTTACACCCAGGCAGAGGTTCCTGTCAATATGTCCGGATGGCGATGTATTTATTGGACGTGTCACTAATCCTTATGAAGGACTTCTTGGCAGAAGAGGTTACTCGACTAGTCAGCAGCCGATATGTCAGTTAAATAATTGGAGAAATGTTGCTTGATTATAAATTGTTTAACGTTAATATCAGTAGTGGGTAGGTGCTCTCTATATATAATCAGTATCCTATAACGACATTTGTCACCAGCGCTATGTGGCGCGATGGTAACACATTTACCTTTTGACAAGACAACCGGAGTTCGAATCGCAGACAGCATCATGATTAATGAAATCTCATTCTAACCAATAATGGGGTGTGCTCATTATAAATACGTTGTGATTTAGTTTCGTTATCAGACTAACTTTTCTTATGATTTTGTTTGCAGAGCATACAGGCTGGCAATTTATCGCCAGTTCACCTTATGGGAACAAGGGAGAATTGGACGAGGTGTACGGCGTCTCATCCCTGCGTGTGTCATAAAGAGCGCATACCCAGAGCAAAGGCATTTCCATAGGCTTTGAGTGTGAATAAAACCAGTTCATTTAGCACGTATTTATTGTATTTATTTAAACTTTATTTAACTAGGCAAGTCAGTTAAGAACAAAGTCTTATCGGATAACGCGGGGACAATTTTGCGCTGCCCTATGGGTTGTGATACAGCCTGGAATCGAACCAGGGTCTGTAGTGACGCCTCTAGCACCGAGATGCAGTGCCTTAGACTGCTCCTTACTCCTGCTGTAATTATTTTCTAGACCTAATGCCTGTGCCATATGAAAAAATAGTATTAGTTAGATTGTCCACTATAACAACAGGTTCAAGCATAACCAGATAAATTTGCTTTGAATATACAATTACTTTCAACGTCCACTAATCCCATGTCCCTGTCGCTAGAGTAGTGACTTCAACTAGCTTTGGCTGCCATCACTCTACGAGCGAAAACCTCAATAGACACCCGATTCAATACCACAGACAATTTGCTGATTCCTGCCAGTGAAGCACTGGTGTCATAGTCGTTACTATGGCAATTTAAAATGGCGCTGACCTTAGCTCAAATAAACCTTGTTGACGATCAACATACTAAATATAGAGATGTTTTTATGTTAAATGCACATGTTTAGTAATAGTGGATTGAATACATATCTTTGCTTAGATTTACTTCCTAAAGTGTTTCCATTCCCCTTTAATGTTTTGTACTCCCAGTCTATATCTATGCAGGTCTAGGAAATCACTGCGTGTGTTCTCTAGCTAACACTTAGCTAGTCATTTTCGCCGCAATTTTTCTCTTAACAACCTGGCGGTCAACCGTCCTAAGTATTCAGTTGAACGTCCAACTATTTGCTTTTCTGTTCAACAATGCAGAAAAGCAACCAAAACGGGCCGATAATGGCAATAAAAGTCACACAAATCAAACCAGCACATCTAATGGCATAATAGATTCTGCAACAGTGGAATCGCTTTTCTGCAAGTGTGTAGAAAAGGTAATGCACCATTACATCACTGGCAATGGCCCTAAACAGAGCATTTGATGTACATTCAAGTATACTGTATTCTCCCCCAGACAGGAGCCAGCACAGCGTTTAACAAGGGAGGGGATTAAGAAGATGGCTATGGGACCTATTCATGTGTGGTGACATTTTATGCCACTATCACATTGCAGTCAGTAGCTTAGTGGGGCCTCTCTGTTATAGTTTGAAAGGCTTTGACCTTAACATATTGTCTTCATCATAGAGTGTAAGCACCACCGTGACAGGTAGTTAAGGTATTTAATGTATTTTCCCTAGTTTTGAGTGTCCAGCTTGATTTATTCTCTTTTTAAGAGAGAGAGAAAAAATCTTGAAGATCGAAATTACCTGGAGAAAATAAATGTTCAGGAGTGAGATTGCTCTCTCGGCGGTAGATTACATCTGTCAATGTACAGTATCTTCTGCTTGTGGGTGCAACCTGGCTGTTTGCAGAGGCTGAAATAAGTGTGTTTTGTGTACCTACACATTCATCCCACTCCTTGTGTGAGCAAACACACACACACACACACACACACACACACACACACACACACACACACACACACACACACACACACACACACACACACAGTCCCCATCTCCCACCATACCCTTCACATCCTCAGTGTTCCCTGAGCATTAAAACAGATTCTTTCTCATTGAGATGAAGCCCCCTCTCTGTGGAGAGGCTGAGGTTGAGATAGAGTGAGAGGAAGTATGTCACTACCGCAGGGGAATGGGGCGGGGCAGCACCACAGCACAACTAAACTAAGATTAATCCCCACCACTTCCTGGGCCTAACCTGTTTATTAATAAACCCTATCCGTGAAGGAAGGACTATAAAATGTTTTTTACTTTCATAACCTTGTTCATAACCTGAACACAATGACTTTAGGATGTAATTCTCTTCCTGGAAAGTATAACAGTGATATTGCATGTGCTGTAACAAACACACTGTCTCCTCTGACAGTGCTTGTACCCAGACCCACATAGAGCATGCTCAGAGGTTTGTGTGTGTGTTCTGACACTGTTCAGCCAGAGGGGCGCTCTAGCATCGATACAGTGTCCCACAGGTAAATTAAACCTGAACGTCTTATTGTGGCAATCAATAAGACATCTCTCGTGACACAACGCGTTATTGAAATAAGCTGGGTGGTCTCTTTATTGAAAGAGGGTACATTTCAACACAACGCGTTATTGAAATAAGCTGGGTGGTCTCTTTATTGAAAGAGGGTAAATTTCAACACAACGCGTTATTAAAATAAGCTGGGTGGTCTCTTTATTGAAAGAGGGTAAATTTCAACACAACGCGTTATTGAAATAAGCTGGGTGGTCTCTTTATTGAAAGAGGGTAAATTTCAACACAACGCGTTATTGAAATAAGCTGGGTGGTCTCTTTATTGAAAGAGGGTAAATTTCAAGATGTCAGTTGCACAGGATCCATATTTAATAGAGGCAAACACTATTGAGGAAAATCAATAAGGCTTTCACATCTGATCATATATCACCTCTCTGTAAACTACTGCCTTCCTCGGTCCGCTGTCTGTTTCTCTACAAGGGAACTAGTACATTCTACAGTGTTGTAAACAGTGGTGTAGATGGTTTCCTTATGACTTGAGGACAAAACTGCCCTTACATTTACAATGTGGCTGTGTGAGGCTACTGTACAGACTAAATCAATGAATGTGAATAGCATTAACCATGATAATGTAATCAGAGAAGGAGAAGAGAGAAAATATTAAATATGGTAGAGTTATGGTGCAGTGCAGGTGATGATGTGGTCTCAGTGTGTGTATGAATGTCATCTCTAAGCCAATGGCGTCTCGCGGTAATGTAATCCCAGAGGGAGTCAAGGCAGGGTTGGGGATTGGTGTGGGGGGGGTCTCCTCTGAGAACCCAGTGAAGTGCCAAGCAGCTTGCTCAGCAGGTGGGAGTAGACTGCAGTCAGACGGGGTGGAGCAGACAGCTGTGGCTGCTGATCAAAGCCCTACACTCTTAGAAAAAAAAGGGTTCCAAAAGGGTTCTTTGGCTTTCCCCGTAGGATAACCCTTTTTGGTTCCAGGTAAAACTGGAAGGGGTTCTACCTTGAACTAAAAGGTTTCTACCTGGAACCAAAAAGGGTTCTTCAAAGGATTCTCCTACAGGGACATTTTTTTCTAAGAGTGTAGGTTATAGATCCTCTCCATACCCCAGCCTCTCACCCCACAACACCTAAACTAATGTGACAGCTCCTTTCTCCCCAGGCTTAGGCTGTGCATTGTGTCTGTATTGTGAATTCCATAACCGTGTGTGTGCGTGTTTGTGCGTGTGTAAATGGTGGACAGTGCTTACAATGCATATTTGGCTTGTGTCGATAAAGTGTGTTCGAGGATGTCTGTATATGTCACCCTCTTCACGCGGATGAACCTCTACAAACAGAACAACTACAAAATGAGTAGAATGTAGATGAGAAAGCATTCATACACCCACCTCCGGCCTCCCTTTCTTCATACCTATCCTCAGCCTTTTTTCAGACCCTCCTTTGATATCTGAAGAGAAATCGTCCTGTAGTGGTGTTGGGGGGTTTGAGAGCTCTGTGTGTTTCTATAGAGACTGTAGCAGCAGATGATATCATTCCAAACACAGCGATGGAGATTATTTACTCATGAAGTCTTTCAGTAATGTATAAAAACATACATTACTGCCTCTGATGCATTCTCAGTCATGCAGCGAAGCATGCTGGTTGAACAAAGTCCATTGCAGCCTGGTGATGTGCACCCCCCCACACCCCCCCCACACCCCACTACCAAACACCCACCGACCAAAACCATCAGTCTGGTATGCAAATACCCTCCCCAGCCCCCTCCTTTCCCCTCATCCTCCACCACCCTGGCAGACACACTCATTGGTATGCACTGAAATTCAATCAGATTGTTAATTACATTTTAACATGGGTTTCTACCAGCTGGCTTAATTCCCCTGCTTCTGATTAAAGGGATTAGAAAAATGAAATCGAACTGTGGATTACATTCAGCTATAAGAGAAGACTATAAGAGAAGACTATAAGAGGAGACTATAAGAGAAGACTATAAGAGAAGACTATAAGAGAAGACTATAAGAGGAGACTATAAGAGGAGAATATAAGAGGAGACTATAAGAGAAGACTATAAGAGGAGACTATAAGAGAAGACTATAAGAGAAGACTATAAGAGGAGAATATAAGAGAAGACTATAAGAGAAGACTATAAGAGAAGACTATAAGAGAAGACTATAAGAGGAGACTATAAGAGAAGACTATAAGAGAAGACTATAAGAGAAGACTATAAGAGAAGACTATAAGAGAAGACTATAAGAGAAGACTATAAGAGGAGAATATAAGAGGAGACTGACTGGCATGTCTTCTGTACCTGTTCAGTCAGTCAGCGCCTCGTTTGGCTCCCTCTCCCTCTCCCTCTCTCTCTCTCCCTCTCCCTCTCCCTCTCCCTCTCCCTCTCCCTCTCCCTCTCTCACGCTCCCTCTCTCTCCCTGTAGACCTTTAAATAAGGCAGGGACAAGAGCATGCTGCTGCTAGACTCTCCGCTCACAGCAGGCTGGCCCAATTATGAGAGAGGATAATTTGTACCTTTTCTCCTGGGTTTAGGTGTGATTGCTTCTGATACAGATACTGAATTGGATAGCTATTATGACAGATCTATAATATTTTTTGATTGAACAGACATGTGAACAGCCGGTATTGGTCTAGAGCAGAGTGTAAAAAAACAACAAAAAAACGCTATATACTTTAAAATGACTAAAACCACATCTAAACTGTGTATAAAGGATAATTTCCCTGTCTCCTGTCCCTGTTAACCTCAACAGCCTTACCTCATGGTGTTCCTATGTGGTGACAGATGAATAGCCTGCAGAAGGACAGGCGATAGGATGCTCCAGGCTGATTTCTAATGGAGCCAAGGAAGCCCACTACCCAAGCTGCCTGTATCCAGGCTGTGGAGTACAATGGGTCCATTAATCACAGAACTACTGTACCATCATCAGCATATGATTATGTTCATCATGTTGCTGGCTGACTCCTAACTGCTGAGGATGAATTATGACATCGGGTCTTTTTCACCTTTCTTCCTTCCTCTCTTCTTCTTCCTTTTAAAAGAACATGCAGCCACTTTTCAACTTAATCTGCTGGTCTGCTGAAGCTGAACTAAGTCTTTCCAGATAGGAGATCTTGTTATCCATTGGGCTGTTTATTTTAGGCAATTAAAAGTGATTCTACTGGCACTTTGTGTGCATCAGAGGGCTTAAAGTCTTATTAATACACAGGTATAGAGAGATAGAGCAGGAGATCAGGGGGTATTAACATGATGTATTCTGGTGTATTTAGTCAGACCAATTAGCTGGCGCTTCCACAAAGCAGACATTTTGCTATCAATTTGGGAACAAAACTGCATCAAGTCATTAACATTTTGTTTCTGATGAAAGACGCCAGTAATGAGTCCCTCTGAAACGGCATGACGGGGCGTTCAAGCAGTCTACTGCATGACGGGGCGTTCAAGCAGTCTACTGCATGGCCAGTCTGACGTGTGGAATCCTACTCAGGTAACTGCCAAAATAAAGGAAACACCAACATAGTGTCTTAATAGGGCGTTGGGCCACGAGCCACCAGAGCCGCCAGAACAGCTTGTGTCTGGAACTCTATTGGAGGGACGTGACACCATTCTTCCACTAAATATTCCATTATTTGCTGTTTTGTGGATGGTGGTGGAAAACGCTGTCTCAGGCGCCGATCCAGAATCTCCCATAAGTGTTCAATTGTGTTTAGATCTAGTGACTGAGACACACACACACACACACACACACACACACACACACACACACACACACACACACACACACACACACACACGACCCGATGTTTGAATTGCTCTGGAACCACACCTGTGTGGAAGCCCCTGCTGACTTGCCTATTTAAATAAGGGTTATATAAAAAAAAAAAAAAAGAAATGTATCCCTCAAGTGTTTCCTTTATTTTGGCAGTTACTCGTAGCCCTCGGCTTTCTGGGAATGTGAGACTCTACTGCCATCTCTTGGTACATGAGGATACTTCACCTGCTCCCACAGTAGTAACCATAGTAGTGAAGATGTTTTATAACTAACCCAAGATATACTACAGCCTGTCGTTTCCAATGTGAGCAAATTAAGCATAGTGGGCAGAACAAGCAAGGAGGTGGGCAGAGCCAAGCACGAGCTAGCGAGATTCTTTTGGCGTGCTCTAGCATGTATTTGCATATTTTGGACTCCTGAGTGGCGCAGTGGTCTAAGGCACTGCATCTCAGTGTAAGAGGTGTCACTACAGTCCCTGGTTCGAACCTGGGCTGTATCACATCCGGCCGTGATTGGGAGTCCCAGAGGGCAACGCACAATTGGCCCAGCGTCATCCGGGTTTGGCCGGGGTAGGCCGTCATTGTAAATAAAACGTTGTTCTTAACTGACTTGCCTGGTTAAATAAAGGTTAAATAAATATAAACAAATTATAACAAATACTTCCGTTAGGGAACACTTTCTCTGTGAAGTGTGCATATGCAATAACTCAATTTGCCCTTGCACTCCTTCTATACAACGCAAATGTTTAAAACTTTGGCAAATGGTAAAGTCTACAAAACGCAGTCCACTCTCTTCAGATTTTAGTTTTGGGAACAGAAAACTATTGAGATCAAATGTTTTGTTGATGAGAAATTTAGCAGAACGTCGGCCAAAATCCATCTCACTCCATCTTCTCCCACTGCCGGCCACTGGGCTTCCTCACATCGTATTTGGTGATGAAAATGCCAACCGGATGCTTCAGATCTGGTGAAACATCTGGCTCATTGTTTTAATTATGATAGTAGTCTGAAGCCCATGCATTTCCTGTTAGAGGCCGCCATCTGCTGGCTCAGTTTAGCACTGCTTTTGTACACCAGTACTACTTTTCCAGCTATGGTAGATTTCAATGGGAGGTCAAACATTGTCCTGGCTTCACCATAGTTTACTGCTGAATAATTCCTCTGAGCTGTTCAGACTCTCTTTGTCTCTCTCTTTCTATCTCTCTCTCTCTTTCGCGCGCGCAACCGCACACACGCACACACACACACACACAAACACACACACACACACACACACACACACACACACACACACACACACACACACACACACACACACACACACACACACACACACACACACACACACACACACACAAAGCAAAAGTGTAAAAGTTGCAGACCAGCGGGCATGCTGGGCAGGCAGGGCTATGTAATATTTAGAGATTTCAGTGTCTCGTCTTCTCTTCTCCTCTCAAGAGTAGGGCAGCTCTGTCTCTAAAAAGCAGCTCAAAGCGTTCAAAGGGCAGAATCACTCCCACACAGCTGGCAGATAACAGGAACAATAGAACGGTTTGACTATTTGTCCCCTTAAGTTTGACAGTAGGTAGGAAAAATTACACCTCTTCTGTACATGCTAACACACTGAAACAGTGTTAGTTGTTCTCAGGATGTGTCTGTCCTTAATTTTTAGACTTTTTAAAGTAATTTACGCGTTGACTTGGCAGTGTTGATGACACTATGAATCAGGGCAGTAACACAAGGAATGTGCTATTTGCTTTGTGTCTCACTCTCTGTTTTTCCTCACTCTCTCCTTGTCTCTCCCCCTCTCTCTCTCTCTATATTTCTCTCTCTCTGTTTCTCTCTCTCAAAGCTTTTCTCTCTCTCTGTTTTTCTCTCTCTCGCTCTCTGTTTCTCTCTATATTTATCTCTCTGTCTCTTTCTCTATCTTTCTCTCTCTATTTATCTCTCTTTCTTTATCTCTGTGTGTGTATGTATCTGTGTGCTAGCACGTGTGTATGGGATGTGTGTGTGTGTGTTTACACACTTTCCTGGGTGTTAACTGATGAACTATAGAAAGCCGTTGTCCTTGAGCTCTTGGAGGGTGTAGGATTGTTGTGCTCTATATGGTCTGTAAATAATTTATCAGGATCACTCTGTGGTGTAATTGACCCAGCAGGTAGGAAACGTCTGATTGATGGATCACCTATAAAGGAGTCTCATTGGGGACTCCAGTCTATTCCACAGCCATGCCAGTCAGGTGTCAGGTCAACACCTCAACCATAACCTCAACCTAACATCTATCTATCTCCCTGTGGGGGAATGAACCACTCGTACCTGGTACCAATGCACATTGACTCGGTACTGGTACTGTGTTACTATTTCCTTTTATTATTTAGCAAATATTTTTGTCTTCCTTTTTAACTCTGAACTGTTAGAAACGGCCTCGTATGCATTTCCCTGTAATGTCTACACCTGTTTTATTCAGCGCATGTGACCAATAATATTTTATCCGATTTGATTTGAACGGTCCGGGGTTTCTAAACTAAATATACACGGTCTCAGTACTGCCCCCTGCTGGTTAAAGTTCGTGTGACAAGTATTGTTATGACAGCTGCTCTACATTTGGCCTGTTCATTTGAAGCTCTCACTGTAAAGTCTGATCTTAGAGTTGTAACTTCTAACTCCTTTTACAATGTACCGGATGTTCAAATTGTATTTGTCACATGCTTAGTAAACAACAGGTATAGACTGCTTACGTACACACAATACAATAGAGGACCTTTGTATCACACTTATGACTGAATAGAACACACACTACAACAGAATGAGCCAGTGCCACAGGGCTCTAAAATATACAATCTCCAGTTATGACACTGTCATAATCATAAATGAGACGCATTAACACAGCAGCCTGTGTGATTATAATGTGGTTGGGGGGAGGGGGGGGGGGGGGCGCCAGCTCTATAGCAGTGTTTAGAGCAGAGGTTCAGGCTGAAGAGTGCCATGGTTCTGGTGTTGGGTTCAATGGATTTACCTTTAACACTTATACAATGAATTCTCCCTGACAGCTTTGTTTGGGTGAGCAAAATCATAGTGAGAATAGATGCAAATCAACCCCATAATTTGTTTTATGATTGTGTGTGTGTGTGGGTGCGTGTGTCCGTGTGTGATGGAAAGATGGTAATACCAATGTTCAGTAGTTTTCAGGAGCTGAGCTCCATATGGCCCTACTTTAACAGCAGTAGTAAATCAGAGCGAGAGTGGTGATCTGGCATAGTAAAAGTACATCAAATTAGTATGATATGTTGCATTTGGTATGGTTACATGAGACAGAAAGTATAGTGTGAACATCTAGCAACCCAAAGGTTGCATGTTCAAATCTCATCATGGACAACTTTAGCATTTTAGCTAATTAACAACTTTGTAACTACTTAAACCTGTTTAGCTACTTTGCAACTATGTTGCATGTTAGCTAACCCTTCTCCTAATGCTAGCCTTAACCCTTTAACTTAACTCCTAACCCTAACCTTAACCCTAACCTTAACCCCAACCCATAGCCTAGCTAACGTTAGCCACCTAGCCACCTGGCTAACGTTAGCCACAAATTGGAAATTGCAACATCTTGTACCAATTTGTAACATATCATACGAATTGTAATTCGTAACATATAATTCAAAATGGACGATGGACATCCACAAATTAATTCTTCAAATGTATTTTTTGCAGATGTCACAAAGTGCTTGTACAGAAACCCAGCCTAAAACCCCAAACAGCAAGCAATGCAGATGTAGAAGCACGGTGGCTAGGAAAAACTCCCTAGAAAGGCTGGAACCTTGGATCAAACCTAGAGAGGAACCAGGCTCTGAGAGGTGGCCTATCCTCTTCTGGCTGTGCCGGGTAGAGATGATAAAAGTACATGGCCATTAAGGCCAGATCGTTCTTCAAGATGTTCAAACGTTCATTGATGACCAGCAGGGTCAAATAATATTCACAGTGGTTGTAGATGGTGCAACAGGTCAGCACCTCATTAATAAATGTCAGTTGGCTTTTCATAGCCAAGCATTCAGAGCTCGAGACAGAAGGTGCGGTAGCGAATGTAACATAATATACAAAATGGAGGGAGACTGATTTATGTTTAATATGTTCCGTCCAGGTTGGATGGGGGTGCTGGCTACTGCAGTATGGAGCCTCATATCAAGGTGAGAGTAGGACAGGCAGGGCTGGATGGGTGAGATGAGGACAGGCAGGGCTGGATGGGACAGAATGGTCAGAGAAACATGGATGGATGGGATGTGATGTGTTTGGGATTTAATTCAGAACTAAGTGAAAACAAGAACAATACGGAGAAACAGTGACTGTGGTGTTTTCAGTCCTCTCCCTCTCCAATATGTTGTAAGTGGTGTTTTCAGTCCTCTCCCTCTCCAATATGTTGTAAGTGGTGTTTTCAGTCCTCTCCCTCTCCAATATGTTGGTGGTGTTTTCAGTCCTCTCCCTCTCCAATATGTTGGTGGTGTTTTCAGTCCTCTCCCTCTCCAATATGTTGAAGTGGTGTTTTCAGTCCTCAGTTAGATGACAATGGCAAGCGAGTTCCTCACAGAACAGATTTTAGAGTGAATGGAAAGACACTTTTCAGAGGAGGTGTGGGTCGATGACAACATTACACAGTCCATTCATTCTCCAATTTACAGTCTGTTCTCTCTGAGAGATAATTGTCTGTCTTACATAGGGATATGTTTGGAAAGCTGCCTCTTTCATCTGCATCACAATGGTACACAGTAGCAACATCGAAAAAAACATTTCTCTCTCCTTTTTTGTTCCTGTTCTTGTTCTCTCTCTCTTCAGTATGTGGCTCACTATCCCCCATGCTGTGTGTTCTGCTGGGTTCTGCTGGATCCTGCACACATTAACCTTCAGCCTCCCTTCCCTTCGGCCCAGCTTCTCTACTCTCCCGTGGCTCCTCATTGATTGGAGGCCAGCAGTGGGGGGCTGTGTGCCCTGCAGTAGGAGAGGGGAGATGAGGGGTCCCTGATTGAGAAGGCCATTATTTTGTGGCCCTACAGAAAACATGGGGCGTGTCCTGGTGGCTGAACCACTCTCTGCATGCCAACCATAACTCACTAGCAATCACCAGCATCTGTACTGGGGCTACGCATAGTATTGTGTTACATAGACAGTGATACTGCAGTACTGGCCTCTGTGGAGTGTACAGGACGAACTCTCTGCTGATGTCACACTGCTGAAATACAGAATGTAATAGAATGAACAAATGCCTGGCTTCATTTGATACCTTACATCTGTTTTACATGGGATGCCAGCTTGAGCTCCGAATGTACATGCTCTACTGGTAAAGAATCAGACAGAGAACCACATTTGAGAGAGTCTTTGGAAAAAGCCTTTCACCACAGTGTCATGTCTGCCAGTGTGTAGCTGGTTAAATGAGGCTCCATCTGTCTCCCTTCTGAACGGCAACAGTCACACACAGTACCAGGCCAGCATACCGTACAAATTATTCACAAAAACAACACTCAAATAAGAACAAGGGCAAAGCAGAGACATTTTGTAAACAAGTTCATTTATCAGTTGTTGAGTATTAAAACATTGCTTATTGGGAAGCACAACATGAATCAGATTCTATTAAAATACTGATTTTAAACTGTACAACTTGTTTAACCCAAAATAAAAATAAACTTTGAATCATCAATCTACTCTCCAGTGTTGAGCAAGTATACAGTGAGCTGTGTGTGGGGGAACCATTGACCTCTTAGACAGGGTAATAATGGTATGGTCTGGCCTGGTATGAGACACAGGCTGACATTGTTATTGAGTGACCCTGACTCACTAGGTGTCTGACCTGGCTCAGTAGATGTCTGACCTGGCCCACTAGGTGTCTGACCTGGCTCTGAAGACGTCTGACCTGGCTCAGTAGGTGTCTGACCTGGCTCAGTAGACATCTGACCTGGTCCAGAGGGTGTCTGACCTGGCCCAGTAGGTGTCTTTGGCTAGAGGAGGTATTGACTAGGATATTGGCATTGCCAATTCAGGTCAAGGGCTTCCTCTCTCAGGTGTCATATTAATACTATTAACTGTTCATTCAAACTATAGAACCTCAAAACACTTACGTTAGGATATGTGTGTGTATGTGTGTGTGTGTGTGTGTGTGTGTGTGTGTGTGTGTGTGTGTGTGTATGTGTATGTGTGTGTGTGTATGTGTGTGTATGTGTCTGTATGTGTGTGTGTATATGTGTGTGTGTGGGTGTGTGCTGCGACAGGAGTGCGTCTGTGTGCCAGTCCCTGATGCTCATTGTGTTCCAGGCCCCCTGGTGGTGCCCAGCTCTCCTCCTGCTGGTCCTCTCTGCACCACCCATCAACCTGCTGTCTGATGGCACCGTGGGCACAGAGAGAGGGGCCAGCATGCCATGCTGAAAGGACAGGTTACACACATCTGAAAGATATAGATAGAAGAGAAAAACAGAGGGATGGAGAGAGAGGGAATGAGGGATTGTAAGAGATAGTTTCACGTTTTAATGTCACGTGCACAAGTACAGTTCCAATACCATACTATATACAGGGTCAGTTCTAATACCATACTACATACAGGGTCAGTTCTAATACCATACTACATACAGGGTCAGTTCTAATACCATACTATATACAGGGTCAGTTCTAATACCATACTACATACAGGGTCAGTTCCATTACCATACTATATACAGGGTCAGTTATAATACCATACTATATACAGGGTCAGTTCAATACCATACTATATACAGGGTCAGTTCCATTACCATACTATATACAGGGTCAGTTCAATACCATACTATATACAGGGTCAGTTCTAATACCATACTATTTACAGGGTCTGTTCAATACCATACTATATACAGGGTCAGTTCCATTACCATACTATATACAGGGTCAGTTCCATTACCATACTATATACAGGGTCAGTTCTAATACCATACTATATACAGGGTCAGTTCCATTACCATACTATATACAGGGTCAGTTCTAATACCATTCTACATACAGGGTCAGTTCCATTACCATACTATATACAGGGTCAGTTCTAATACCATACTATATACAGGGTCAGTTCTAATACCATACTATATACAGGGTCAGTTCCATTACCATACTATATACAGGGTCAGTTCTAATACCATACTACATACAGGGTCAGTTCCATTACCATACTATACACAGGGTCAGTTCTAATACCATACTATATACAGGGTCAGTTCTAATACCATACTATATACAGGGTCAGTTCCATTACCATACTATATACAGGGTCAGTTCTAATACCATACTACATACAGGGTCAGTTCCGTTACCATACTATATACAGGGTCAGTTCTAATACCATACTATATACAGGGTCAGTTCTAATACCATACTATATACAGGGTCAGTTCTAATACCATACTATATACAGGGTCAGTTCTAATACCATACTATATACAGGGTCAGTTCTAATACCATACTATATACAGGGTCAGTTCTAATACCATACTATATACAGGGTCAGTTCTAATACCATACTATATACAGGGTCAGTTCCAGTACCATACTATATACAGGGTCAGTTCTAATACCATACTATATACAGGGTCAGTTCCATTACCATACTATATACAGGGTCAGTTCTAATACCATACTACATACAGGGTCAGTTCCATTACCATACTATATACAGGGTCAGTTCTAATACCATACTATATACAGGGTCAGTTCTAATACCATACTATATACAGGGTCAGTTCTAATACCATACTATATACAGGGTCAGTTCTAATGCCATACTATATACAGGGTCAGTTCTAATACCATACTATATACAGGGTCAGTTCCAGTATCATATTTACAATGTGCAGGAATACCGGATTGATGGAGGTAGATATGTATAAGGACAAGGTGACCAGGCATCAGGATATAAGATAAACAGAGTAGCAGCAGCTTGTATGTTAGTGGGTGTGCGGGTGTGTAGAATCAGTATAAATGTATATGCATATTATGTGTGAGTGAGCAAATTATTGAGTGAGTGTTTGTGTGTGTGTTAGGGTGACAGTGTGTGTGAGTGTCTAGGGCTTTTTGAGTGTGCATAGAGACATAGAGAAGATATAAGGTAATCTCAGTTTGCTCGGGGATAGAATCTGTTCAAGAGCATGTTGGTGTCAGATTTGATGCACCGGTACCTCTTGCCATGCGGAAGCAGAAAGAACAGTCTATGGTTTGGAAGGTTGGGGTCTTTGAAGATTTTCCGGGCCTTCTTTTCACACCGCCTGATATAGGGGACCTGGATGGCAGGGAGCTCGGCCGCAGTGATGGAGCAATTAAGTCTGTAGGGATTTGGACACCGAGGAACTTGAAGCTCTCAACCTGCTCCACTGCCGCCCCGTCGATGTGGATTGGGGCATGCTCTCCCCTCCATTTCCTGCGGTCCATGATCAGCTCCTTGGTCTTCCTGACATTGAGGGAAAGGTTGTTGCTCTGACACCACACTGCCAGGTCACTGACCTCCTCCCTATAGACTGACTCATCGTCGCCATTGATCAGGCTTACCACCGTTGTGTCGTCAGCAAACTTGATGATGGTGTAGAACGTTGAGGTGCAGTTAATGAACAGCATTCTCACATAGATATTCATATTTTCTAGGTGGGTGAGGGCAGTTTGGAGAGCAATTGAGATTGCGTCATCTGTTAATCTGTTGGGGCGGTTTGCAAATTGGAGTGGGTCTAGGGTGTCTGGGATGGTGGAATGTGCCATAACCAGCCTCTCAAAGCACTCCATGATTACAGAAGTAATCATGGAGTGGCGGTAGTCATTGTGGCATGAAGTCTTAGAGTTCTTATGAACAGGGATGATTGTGGTCATCTTAAAACATGTGGGGATTACAGACTGGGACAAGGAGAGTTTGAAAATTATCGTGAATTTGCCTGCCAGCTGTTCTGCGCATGGTCTTAGAATGCGTCCTGGAATACCGTCGGGGCCCGCAGCCTTGTGGGTGTTGACCTGATTCAAGACCCTTCTCACGTAAGCCTCGGAGAGCAAGACCACCCAGTCCTCTGGGTCTGTGACGTCCCTCACACCAGGCACGATGTTGTTGTTGTCAAAGAGTGTCTAAAATGCATTGAGTTCGTCTGGTAGAGATGTATCATTGGTCAGATCACGGTTGGGTCTTCCTTTGTAATCCGTGATGGACTGTAGCTCCTGCCACATGCAGCGGGTGTCAGAGACTGTGTAGTATGATGCCACCTTATTCCTATATTGTCCTTTTGCTCGTTTGATGACTCTGCGGAGGTCATAGGTCATAGTGGGCCTTCTTGTACTTATTCCTGTCTTCAGCCATAGCATCAGGGTTGTCTATGATAACTCTGTGTGCGGTAGCCCTGGTCTTTAGTTTAGCACCGACTTCGGTGTTAATCCAGGGCTTTTGATTGGGGAAGCAGCGAACCCTCACCGTGAGTACAATGTCGCCGATGCATTTTTTTATGAAGCCGGTAAGAGGTCGTCATTGTCATCGGCGGACTCTCGAAGCATATTCCAATCAACGCTAGCAAAGCAGTCCTGTAGCATATCCTCTGATTCAGCTCTCTCATCACTTCCATCTATCTTTATTGCTACACAGCGGCAGTTTCTAAATAATTCTCATGCACAAGCAGAGTTGGGAGAACAACTCTCTGCTTGTAAAGGAGAGTCGTTGGTAGAACCACTCTCTGCTTGTAAAGGAGAGTCATTTGGAGAACAACTCTCTGCTTGTACAGGACTTACTAGAAAGTACATTATTTTCTTTATTCAGTTGACAAACAAACACATACTGTATTGTAGGAAGGACAGTAGATTGCAACAACCACATACTGTATTGTAGGAAGGACAGTAGGTTGCATGGTAATTGTATTACTATCTCAGGGTATTCCCCTTGGCAGAGGGAGAGGGGTTGTTCGTTCTTGACTTTTTCCCCACCTGAGGAGCTTTACCCTTGTCTGACAGCAGCCCCCCCCACCCCAACACCCTTCACAGGTAAAGAGTGAGATAATCTCCTCCGGCCCAGTGTGTGTGTATGTGTGTGTGTGTGTGTGAGGTACAGAGAGAGCCCGCAGACTGTCTCTACTCTTTGAAGAAGCTCCTCTCACGCCTCACAGAGCACACACAAAGCCCTGCTACCACCAGACTAATACAAAATTTCCATTCCAACCGTGGCATTTGTACTTTCTAGATTGACTTTTCACCTATTGTTCCCTTTGTTTCACTTCAAGTGATTGCATTAACAGGGCTGTGAGCGTTGTAAAAGCCTGTGTTCTATCTTTACCTTCGAGGCACTAGTAAGCATTCCTGAGGCCTAATCATTAGAGGCTAGATCTAATCAGAGCTTGATCAGGGTTTAATGTAAAGGCATTCATTATATCAGCAGGAGAGCAGCCCCTCAGGACCAGAACATGGTTACCTGGCTGACGAATAGGGACACTGTCGTTAGGCACTCAGTTATTCACACAACTCACGAGGAGGGACACTGTCGTTAGGCACTCAGTTATTCACACAACTCACGAGGAAGGACACTGTCGTTAGGCACTCAGTTATTCACACAGCTCACGAGGAAGGACACTGTCGTTAGGCACTCAGTTATTCACACAACTCACGAGGAAGGACACTGTCGTTAGGCACTCAGTTATTCACACAACTCATGAGGAAGGAGGGAGGGGGTGGGGGCAGAGAGGGGCTGAGGGATGGTGTGGGAAAGGGGTATGGGGGGGGGGTTGCTGACACCTCCAGTTTCTCATGTTCACCTGCATTCTCCTGCCTCCTGACAGACCAGGCAGCCGGAGGAAACAAGTGGTGTAACTCAAAACCCACAGTTGCTGAGCACGCTTTGTAATGAAATATACTGTGTGTGTGTATTCAAGGAACACATTCAAGGAAAAGCTCTCAGAGATTATGCGTGTTGTGTTACGTTTGTTCACTCACTTTCTGACCATGTGTAGGTCACCTCTTCTCCATAGTGTCACTGTCAGTCTCAGAGAGAAGTGGAACAAGTTATGTGGTGCACATGGCTGCCTTTCTGCCTGTCTGCCTGTCTGTCTACCTGCCTGTCTGTACAGGCGTGTGTCGGGTAGGATGACAAGCTGCTGCAGGAGCTGTTTGCTCTCTCAGAGAGCACCAGATGAATCTGATTGAGAGAACACACACACACAGGTCATAGTTGAAGAAAGATGGAGGATAGTGAGGCTATGCATGCTGCATAATACTGACATAGAGCATCACAAAACGGACAAGAGCCTCTGCACTTGGGAAATAGTAATGAACAGTCCCTGCACTCCTCTCCCTCCTCTCTCTCCTCTACCTCCCTCTCACTCACTCTCTCTCTCTCTCTCTTTATCTCTCTCTCTTTCCCTCTGTTCCTCTCTTTGTTACTTGTTGTGGTTCTCCCTCCCTCAGAGCCTCTGTTGGCAGTCAAGGTTGCTGTGTTGAGAATGCTCTCTCTCTCTGATGTATTTCTTATGTTCATATCAACACTGTCTCCTGTGATGTAAGAGGAGGTGGGTGGTGTACGGAGGGGGAGGAGGGACACACAGACTGTTAGCCGTGGCCTGTCGCTGCCTGCGAAAGAGCTGTCCGATCAGTGACGTGTCACTAGCACTGTCACTGGACCCCACTGCCGTCGAAGTGTCAATGCTCTGCTCTCAGCAACTTCTACATAGCAAGAGGAAAACACTTCTCACCAGCACTCTTCTCAGTCTTACTTCATGGGAAGTGTCTCCGGTGAAGCTGAGCCTTTAAGCGTTTCAGCAGGACGGCAATAAATACTCCACCACCAACTCTGAGAGGAGGAGAAAGAGGAAGAGAAAGAGGAAGAGAGAAGACAGAGAGAAAAAGGCAGGATCAATATTTCAGAGCTCCAGACATTTAATCTGCCTGTCTGCCCATGCTGGAATTATAGTCAGCCGTCCCAGCCACCTCGCCAACACTGCTGCCGCTGCTGCCTTCACAGGGATCAGTCCAATCCTGCAGGAAGTGGGGGGGTGTCAGAGTTGGCTGTGGGCGGTGTGACCTGGGCTGAAACTGTGAAGGAGGAGGAGGAAGGGGAGGCGTTGTTGTTGTTGTACTGTGGATCCCCCTCTCACAGCTGGGTGTGATATGAGAGAACCAGCCGCGTCTCTCCTTGCGGCCCTCTCCTCTGTGCTCTAGCCCCAGTGAGAGCTGTGGGGCAGGCATGGCTGCCAGGCGGATGCTCCTGCTGCTGCTGCTGCTGCTGCTGGAGGTGCTGAGTGGAGCATGTATGCTAGAGGACGGACAGGGGAGGTACAAGAGTGGCTGGAGGTGGAAAAGTGACAGGACCCGTGAGTAACCCCTTCTACTCCAGCTCCCAAAACTACTATGCTCTCTCTCTCTCTCGCTCTCTTTTTCTCTCTGTTTGTTGCACACCCTCTCATCTCTCTCCCTCTTTTCTCTCTCTCCAATATCAGTTTGATGAAGATGAGCTCTAAGCTTCTGAGGTAGGCGTGTTAATTCAGACATGTCTCATCTCCGTTCTCTGCTGACAGACAGCTGCAAGTGATTCATCAATGAAAAGATGAAAAGCTGGCATTACCTGCCAGGCTTTGGATAGCAATGTGTGTGGCACTGAACTTTGTTTTCAGTTATTTGGCTTTGTTATGACTACTTATAGACATACTTTACCCTCACTCTCTCATATTCTCTCACTCTCTCATACTCTCTCACTGTCTCATACTCCCTCACTCTCTCATTCTCCCTCACACTCTCATTCTCCCTCACTCTCTCATTCTCCCTCACAGTCTCATTCTCCCTCACTCTCTTATTCTCCCTCACACTCTCATTCTCTCTCATTCTATCATTCTCTCACTCTCACGCTCACTCTCTCATTCTCCCTCACTCTCTCATTCTCTCTCACTCTCTCATTCTCTCTCACTCTCTCATTCTCCCTCACTCTCCATTTTACTCTCTACATCTCTCCTACTGTATTCCCAGCATGACTAGTTCTCAGCCACCATCTCAGACAGTATTTAGTTGATCAGTTTTGAGTTGTTAAAAGCTGGTGAGAGCAGCCCGACTGGCAATTTCCGTCCTAGTAAAAAGCTGAATGTCTCTCTCCAGGCATAAGTGCATTGTAGATGCTGAGATGTGGTGTGTGTGGATAGAGAGAGAGTGAGAGAGAGAGAGCGCGCGCGAGAGAGAGAGAGAGAGAGAGAGAGAGAGAGAGAGAGAGAGAGAGAGAGAGAGAGAGAGAGAGAGAGAGATTGATAGAGAGAGACAAGTGGTTCACTGTGGGTAGCAGCGCTGCCTATCCCCCAGCTTTTAGACTGCATGGCTAATGTGATTGTTTGGCATGCCACCGCTGTTTGACGCTGAGTGATGAACTGGCGGAGAGTGTCCCTCTGTGTACTGTCCCCTTCTGGAGGTTGTCCCTCAGTGTCCTGTCCCCTTCTGGAGATTGTCCCTCAGTATCCTGTCCCCTTCTGGTGGTTGAAAGGAGATAGAGGAGTCTTGATACTGTTCCAAGATTAAATTAAATTAAATTGACTGTGAAATGTTCATGGAAGGTCGTCTGTCTCCAAGGAGACCAGGTCAGTGTGTTCTAAGATCACTAGGAAAGGCACACTTTATAGTGAAGGCTACTTATAATGGGAGTTTTTCCCTCCATAGTTGTGGCACTGGTTTCTCTCTGTATGTAAGTAAACACTTTCTTTCTCTTCTGTACCTTGCTAGCATGGCTCCAGTCCTGGAGGGTTGTGTTTTGTGTGTGGCCAGTCAGTCCACCCTGTCTGGTGGCCCAATGACTACGGCTAATACCTGCTGTGAGTCTGCAGTTCGGAGGTGATGATGTGTTCGCTGTCAGCTGGTTGGAAGTGATGCGATTTCACTTTTCACTCTGCAGGAGTTCTCTCTGTCTGAGTGGCTCACAGTTTCTAACACCTCTCCTGGGACTTCCTCTTAGCTGTGGTTGGAAAAGCAAGAGTTCAAAAGTAAATTCTCACAGTTTTTGTATTTCAAACACACACATACACACACACACACACACACACACACACACACACACACACACACACACACACACACACACACACACACACACACACACACACATATACACACACTACAGACATATAAAAGTGAGTGTACATTCTCAGTGTCAGTCAAAGTAATTGTTACCATGTGGGTTTTATAAAAGTAATTGAGGGACCCTGGTCTAGTCTGGTGTGATTTCTCAGTCTGTGTCTCGTATCTCACCTGACCCCTCACCTCTCACTGACCTGAGACCGAGGGCAATCAAACACGTCTCACTGAGCTAAGACAGAGGACAATCAAACACAGATTAATATTAATGTGCAGGTGCAAGATTCCTTCTGTCAACTCCCATCGTAAAATGTACAGGTGGCTGCAGCTGGGGATTACACCACGGTACTGAGAAGGGCAGTAGGTTTCATACCAAGGTTTAAAGTTTCACTGTGTTATGTTGTTGCTACATGCTTAAATATTGACTTCATCTGTACATGTAACTGTACAATAACTTGCACTCCTGCAGAGTGTCTTTCAAAGTGTCCATGGGTTTGTGTCTCTTCGTCATTGAGTAGCTGGATGTGTCATGTTGGACATTTGGCAGCGCCCGGTGAAAGACGGTGGTAATGGTGTGATAATGTCATCAGAGAAACACAGCCATTATTACATGGAAGGATATCTTCTCCGACTGGGCAGAGAGGAGCTCTCATCTGGCAATGAAAACACAGACTATGGCAGATACACACACAGGCCAACACACACACACACACACACACACACACACACACACACACACACACACACACACACACACACACACACACACACACACTGCAGGCCTAGGCCTGAACACAGAGTCTGCTGGAGGCCAGGAAGAGAGAGGATGTTAGTATGTGTGTGGTAAATAAAACACAGCTTTGTTTCTGGTGACTGAGTTGTCTCTTCCAGTTCTCTTATAGCTAATCTCATGCTATTTTACACATTTTGCCATGAGGCTGAGAGAACATTTTTGCAGTTTTAAAGCTAATTTCCTGTAATTCAAAGAATATAGCCTTATTGCATAGCCTTATTTCTATTACAGCATATTGGATGACTGTTATTCATATTCCATTCACCCAGTTCAATGTAAGTAACAGTGATAAGTTTAGGCTACTACATGATACTTTAATGTTCCCTATACCCATCATGAGGTTGCTACAACCTAGCCTATGAATTAAAGTTTACAACGTAGGTGAACACAGGTCGAGTGAAAAATTTGAGGTGACAGACAGTGACACATGGACAGACAGTGACACATTTAATACCGCCTTACACATTCTTGCTTGCTAGCTAATATAGGGTATAATCATTAGTCCAACAGTTGCAAACGAGAGTTTGTTGCAAACGAGAGTTTATATTGGACAAATCAGGTATGTTTATCTTCATTTTGTTCCGTTTGCTTAAGAAATGTTTTTCAACAGAATCGGCGAATACACCCCTGATCACATGTAAACACAGTTCACATTCATTGCAGCCACGTTGTATTACTTCTCGTATCTACACGCTCTCCTCCTCTCACCTTTTCACTTCGCTTGTGGACTTCAATGCACAACACATCAGCTGTATGTGACCAGGCAAAAAAACTTTTCCTTGCCAACAATATCATAACCGTTACACACAGCCTACATCGTTGTTACCATATTAGATAAATTACATTCATAGTCAACATAGCTAATAGAACTAACGTATTAGTAAACCCGCTACAATCATGCAATTACGTTACAATGTACAGTCAGTAAGCAGTTTAGCACTTACACCGGCGAGCCCGATTGGCAATACATTTGTAAAACCACTTGGAAGAGTTCCAGCGTTGTGTTGGATAGTCATAGCCAGCTAGCTAACATAGCATCCCTCTGTTTAAGCAGGGTGTTTGGCTAAACTTGCTAGCTGTATTTGCTCTCTCTCACAATATACCAAATACTTCATATGTGACATTATTATTATTATTAATACTATTATTATTATTATTACTATGAATTTGTCCATCAATGCCTTACATACACTCTATATAACAGGGTTAAGCAACCCTGTTCCTGGAGTGCCGCAGGTGCTGCAGGATTTTGTTCCAACTAGTCACCACATCTGAACAACTGAGCTAATTGATCAGTTCAGTGATTTCCTACATTCAACACCTGGTCTTCAAAAACATGAATTGCCGTCAGCACTCTAGGACAAGGGTTGCCTTCACCTGCTATATAACAACATTATAAAATGTCCATGAGCTCTGTCATCCTATAGATGGCAACAGTGATGTACATTATGTATGGGGAAGTTGTAGATGTTGTAGTGGGGCTGGTTAAATGAGAGAGAGATGGTGATGAGCTATGGTCTGAGTGTTGTGGTTGAGTTAGAGGCCAGCTGGGGCCCAGATGTTGGGACCACAGAGACGTTAGGACTAGAGTTGCACAATTTGGGGAATATTCAGAGGTGGAAACTTTCCGTGGGAATTAACAGGAAGTTATATGGGAAATCACGGAAATATATGTAAATTAATATTAATACCATTTAAATGTAGATGTTTTTTGCATTGGATATATTTACCATATGGAGACAGAAACATAAACCTTTTACTTTATCATAAGTAGATATAATTGCAAATCATTAAATACTTCCAATAGAAATAAAAAATATATTTTGATACAAATTTAACTTTAATTAAATGAACAACAAAAGAAAGGGAATATTGAATGATCCCCAATGATCCATCACATTTCCCAAAAACGTTTTCAATATACACCCAGTATTGTAATCAAAACTTACCAGAAAGCATGTAGTCCTTGGCTCAGTGTAGTAGTGTGGGATCTTGAGAATCAGCTGTACATGTGATGGAAGAATGCACTGTGCATGCAGAGGGTTGCAATTCCATTGAATTGGGGATAGTTTAACCAAAATATCCCACAAAAAATTAGAATTGCCTTATGTGTATCCCACAAAAAAAGGTTCACTGTTATAAGCTAACTTTTTTGATGAACCTAAGCAAAATTCCCCAAATTCCAGGGCTTAACTTCCCATGGAAAATGTCTGGAAAAATTCTGGAAATTTACCCTAAAGTTTCCGACCCTTTGCAACCCTAGTTGGGACCACAGAGCTTCTCAGCAGCTCTTCCCACAGCATAGCCCACATCACTGAATCTGGCTGCCATTTTAAAAGGCTGAAGGCATTTCTGTGTGCATGTGTTATTGTTATATTCAGTCTTTGGCAGAGGAGCATGCAAAGTACAGTATATGCAAATGTTGTACATAGCAATTATCATTGGTTGAATCAGTATATGATGACCATCTGTATTTGGAAATGAGTCGGTTCTGTTCTGGACATGGCTCTAATTACAGCTAGTAATTACAATTGGGATCCAGATGCTTTCTATAGTTTTCGTGTAGAGGTTACTTTTCAAGTCCACTGCTTTCTCTCCATTTTCTCCCTCTTTGACACACACACACACACACACACACACACACACACACACACACACACACACACACACACACACACACACACACACACACACACACACACACACACACACACACACACACACACACACACACACACACACACACACACACACACACACACACACTCACACACACACACACACACACACACACACACACACACACACATACTCTCTCTCTCTCTCTCTCTCTCTCTCTCTCTCTCGCTCTCTCTCTCTCTCTCTCTCTCTCTCTCTCTCTCTCTCTCTCTCTCTCTCTCTTCTATCTCTCTCTCCTATCTCCCCTCAAGGCTCCAGAAGGCGGGTGGTTGAGTGGAGGGCCGGGGTGGGCTATCATGGGCCAGAGGGTGGAGAAGGGGGAACAGGGAAGCTATCTGCATCTTTTATTCACTGCAGTGTACAGAATTATTATCACCTGATTCCCGATTTCTCTCTCTCTGTCCATCCAAATGAAGATATTAGAGACTTTCTCTCTCATGTGCAAAAAAATAAACTTGTATCTAATTATGCAAGCAGCTCAGAATTAGTCTATTTGTATGCGGCTGTCATTGTTGTCAGCTCAATTATTGTCTCTGTTTTAATGTTGTTCTGAGCATCAGGGTTTTATTGGGTGGAAAGTGACCTTGCAGGTTGTGAATTATGAGAGGAATAGAATACATTTTTGCCTTGGGGGAAGTGAAAAAGCAGGTGAACAGTGCGGATCGGACACAGCCCATAAATATTAGGCTCTGAAAGTCTCGGGGCAGAGCTGAAGCAGGGGTTTCTGGGATTCTCAGGAACTGTAGAGGTCAGGTGTCATTAAATGCGACGGCAGGTCTTAAGAGGTAAAACATCTGAGACCGCCCCTTGAAGTTTATGTCCCTTATTTTCTGACATAATTTTAACTCAAACACTAGCAGACTAGCAAACATTTGCACACACAAACATTCTGTTTTTCACATCTGGTTTGAAACATTGTACGTTTACCGTGACCTATAAAATTGTCTGTGCTTCTTCGCTTGCATTTCTCAGTCTCTAACACTAGGGGCAGTAGTGCTCTTAGCACAGACCCTGATCTATACCTGGGTTTTTGGGACATGGGATACTTTTGTCTTTCTGACTGCTGTCAAATATAGAGTGACCAAAATAGAATTTGAGAGGGAAATATTTTGTGCGAGTGAATAAGGAATGAGCCAGAGTAGTGTACCTCTAGCACTGACAGACGAGAATGCTAAAAAGAGCCTAAATTAACTAGAAAATCAGTGAGAAAAGCGTGATCATGATATTTTATTTATTTATATTTATTTAACCTTTATTTTACTAGGCAAGTCATTTAAGAACAAATTCTTATTTACAATGACGGCCTACCCCGGCCAAATCTGGACGACGCTGTGCGCCGCCCTATGGGACTCCCAATCACGGCCGGATGTGATACAGCCTGGATTCAAACCAGGGACTGTAGTGATGCCTCTTGCGCTGAGATACAGTGCCCGTTGATTGCTGCGCCACTCGGAAGCCCTATGTACGCTAATATACAGTATACTCTAATGACTGAAAGTCCCTCTCACTTGACTCATTAGAGATGACAGTTGGCTATCCTGCAGAGGAACAGTCCTGAACTAATTACCAGAGGCTGGGTGGATTGGGCAAGAGTTGCTGAAAGACTCTAGCTGTGACATCGATGAACATTCTAACTGACTAGGCTATACCAGTACCCTTATCATAACCACCTTATTCCAACCATTTGACATCTATGATGTTTTAGAAGGAATATTAAAATCTATTACCATACATTTTAACTTTAGTTTGACTACTTTAAAATGTCTGTTGACTTGCTCTCTTCATTAGATATGCCACAGCTAATTACCATCATTACCGTTGAAGAGCAGGCTAAATGTGGAAATCCAACTCTCTCTGTAGAAGGGTTTGAGTTCTTCATAAAGGACACGATGTCAGTTCTTTGATTACCAGTTCAGCTGGTTTATCCTGAGATATACCACCGTGGCGTGAGCTCTCCGACAGGCCGACAGCAGCCAACAGCAGAGCACCATTCAACCACACCAAAGTCGGGACAGGCTGTTTAGGGCGTTGTGACCCTGCTGTAGCCCCGGGGGCCCAGCAGGGCTATATTTATCCCCCGATGAAGTGATAATTGGTGGGAGAGGCCTCACACCTCCCCTGACCAGAGGACTTTACTCTTTGTGACACTCTGTTGTTAACCAATAGTGACACTGCTGGTCACGCTATTTGTCTACATGCATCCCACAGATGTTCCCACGTAGGTTAGACCAGGTGAACCTCTGTGAAAGTGCTTTATGTGTCACAATATGGATACAGGGCCTGTAACAGCCTATCCCTCAGCTCTAGATGTTGACATTATGGCTAACTTGGCGTCCTGCGATGCAGAAAGGCCCGGTCTAGCTGTGTGAGAGCATACACCATTTCCTCACAACAATCCACCCTGCTGCTTCGACCATCAGCACCGTCACGCTAACCACACTCTTCACACTCCTCACAGCATACCATGTTAAACAGTCGGCTGTTTCAGGTTTTTGGCCCTATGAGAATTATTAAACCCAGCTGTTTCCAAACAACATATAGACAGAGTGGAGATGTTGCTTCAGCTTGAAGTCAGTGTGTGCTGACATTACAAAAGGGGAATAAGGAATGAAGATATGGAACGTAGGTCACAACCCTAATGCTAAACACTCCGTTCTCACCATAACTATCACTCCTCTCCTGAAGTGTTTAGTCTAAGGCCTTTTATCATGTGTACATTTTTATGATTCCTCTCTTTTGTGGTTCCTGATGTTTTCACAAAATATATTTCTGGAAAAGCCAGAGAGAACACCATGGAGGTAACTCTATATAAGATCAAATATGTGGTTTACAAGTACTTGGAATTTCCTACACTGTGCAGTCTCAATCTAGACACACCAAACTTTCTCTGATACTGGGATCTGTAGGATAGATGGAGCTGGCTGCAGGGTGCTGAAGGGTGCTGGGGATGCTGTGGTTTCTGGAGGGTGCCGGAGGGTGCTGGAAGGTGCTGGAAGGTGCGGGAGGGTGCTGGAGAGTGCGGGAGGGTGCTGCAGGGTTCTGGGAGATGCTGGAGAGTGCTGCAGGGTGTTGGATGGAGCTGCATGGTGTTTCATGGTGTTGGAGAGTGCTGAAGGGTGCTGTAACGTGTTGGAGGGTACTGCAGGGGTCTAAAGGGTGCTGCAGGGTGCAGTAGGGTGTTGACGGGTGCTGCAGGGTGCTGAAGGGGGCTAAAGGCTGCTGCATGGTGCTGGAAGTTGCTGGAATCTGCTGAAGGGTGCTGCAGGGTGCTGCAGAGGATCATAGACAATAGAAGTCAGAGGTGCCAGAGAGTGTAGTGGAACCAGAGCCAGATCCAACAGTGGTGCTGCACTGAAACTAATCATAGTTGATGAAGACTGGCAGTGGAGCTGTAACTCAAACACAGATCACCCTCTTTCATTAATTGACTAATTGGACATCTGGAACGAGACAAGGCTTCTGTTATTGTGCCCCACTCCCCCTTTGTGTCTTCATTTTGAAAAGAGGCTAAATTGAATGAGGCTTTTTGTTTTGGCCGGTCTTCCCTGCAGTTGTGTGGCTAATGAAATAACGAGTGTGAATGAAAACAGATTTATGATTATTCAGATTGCCATCAAAAGAGTGGCACAGGAAGTTGAAACACAAAGGACCAAACAACACAATGTATTATTTCATGTATTTATTTGTCTAAATCAGCAACACCATACTAACACAGCCATTGTTGGACTATGTGAAGATGCATCCTCCAATCACATTTGTTCTTCTCTCCATAAATTGTATGTTTAATCATATAGCGAGATTAGTTGCCGCTAAAGCTGAGTAGCCCCATGTGGTAACGTCACCTCTGAGACCTGATGTAATGCTTCGTACATATACTGTATGCTTCAACGGTTTCCCACCATTTTACCAGTGCATTTGTATAAGGTCAAGCTGTGCATGTTTGTCTGGTTCCATGTTATTTTCCTGCTGGCTATGTGTTCTCTAGTCCTATGGCCACATCCCTAACGCTGCTACCAGACCTGCATGGCGTGGAAAACATACTACTGCTGTAAGATAACAGTGTAACCAGGACTGAAATAGTTCCACACCACATGAAGGCAGTACTGGACATATTAACACCGTGCCATGCATTTCTCTCTCCTAAAGCCCCTCTCTTTAAGCACATAAATGTAACAAAATGTTGTTGATGTCTCATATGCTACACTGATTTACAAAGTATGAAGGATTGCATTAGAGACAGTATGGTGCGTGACCCCTTTTTACACTCTCTACTTTCAAGGACGTAGTGGTGATTAGTTTCTCCTCTAAAAAATCACTTGATTTTGTGCGTTTTACCTCGATTTGTTGAGGCCTAACAGATGGTAATGCAATACCCCTTGGCACGTCAATCAGTACTCTGCCTCCATCCAGCCAGTCACCTGCCGCTAATACATTTGGGTGATTGTGTGTGGTGAGGGAGAGGGCTCTGTGAGGCCTTGACAGGGGGGCGTGGAGAGAACCACTTTGTCTTTTGTTGCATTTCATGCCTTGGTTGAATTTATGATCTGCCCTCAGCCCCCGTCCCCCTGGTGACTCACTGCTCACATCATGTGTCAGGTGATACCTCTGTTCTCTGGTAAACACAAACTATAGGCTAAGGCTTTAGCATCTCCTTCAGTGGATTTGACTGAAATACAACCATTTGTGCTGATGCCACATGGACTGGGGTTCAGCCATCGTTGTTTATTGGTATCAGGACAAGACAATGAAACAAGTCTTAGGTGTTGGTCCACGGAACTTCCTGCTTCTGTATTCACATCTGGGCCAACTGTGTCAAGTTTAATATCAGACAATGATTTCACATAGAGCTGGATCAACCTGAAGATGAATGTCAAGAGTGTCGTATAATTCAATTTAATCATAATGTTCATCTCCGTTATCTCTACTGCCTCTATGTCTATCTGACGCTTGATCCATTGAGAGTGAAAATTGAGATGAGCTTTGCAAAGTAATAATGTGAAACTCAGCGGGTTGTACAAGTGCTGGACAGACGCCTGTGGAATAATGGTGATATTGTCAGGGAAAAGTAGGCCGCTATTTAGGGTTCACTAAGACACTAGCGTAGCTCTTTTCATGCACTCATCCCCAGATGAACACCAGATATGATTTCCATATGAGTTATATGAACTGCATGCCAGAACAAGCCTTTTATCCTGTGGTTGTATTTCATACTTTTCCCAAAGCAGCCAGGAACCATGGCATATGGGGAAATACAGAGTCTATGAATTTCAATTTGTATCGTTTTGGTTTCAGTAGTTGTTGCTCATATATCATTGAGTAATGATGCTGTCAGAAGAATATAGCTAACCGCTTGATAGATGTATGAATGATATATATCTCTCTGAAAGCCAGTAGGATAGAATAGTAAATACTTCTCTGAAAATATTGTGTGTTTAAATGAGTTACAAGGAAAAACCTTATGAAACTTTCTGAATTGTTTTATGGCCTATAATTATCCTGACAGTCTGAGGGCCCTCTGGCAGGATATCAAGTGAACACAAGTCTTGATTTGGTGATGTGACAGAGTTGGAGAGAGTGAGGTGATCTTATTCTTCAGGTTTACACAGGGCCATATAGTCATCAGACATATTTAGAGTTGACTGAGGATTGCGGTGTAGTCCTAACATGGGACATCCTCTATTCCGTGTAGGTGGGTGGAAAGGAGATGTATCGATTCAGACTCATAGAGTTATAAACTGTTACCTGTAAATGCTTTACCACTGAATCTACACATTCGATGAGGACAAGAATACATATGGTTTATCTGTCAAAGTGGGGAGACACTGAATTCTCACATTGTAAATCTTTCAGGATCCCTTTAGAATTTCAACTCCCACTCACTCCTTCCCTCGGTTGAAATATGTTTCCTTTCTCACAACCCTTCAGTTTCGTCAAAATCACTCAATCCATCAAATGTGATTTGTACAGCGTTTTTTTATACTTATGCATTAGTCACCCAGTGCTATCTAAACTTAATACACCTAAATAGGAAGCCAATGAGACAATGCCAAGGACAAGCTCACAGGAAGAAACTCTGAAGATAAATCCCATCCTCCTCTTGCTGGCCAAGAATATTCATATTCCTTTCGTGTCATCTTGAAACACTGATCCCCAACTGACTTGTTTTAGCCAAACATGATGATACCACAAATTATCCACACAGTCATTTGAAGCACTTGTACAGAGCCCAGTGAACTCCTTTCAACGTCACTCTGGGGAAATTAAAGCAGTTCCAGTGAAGACATAACTCTTACTTAACTGTGAACCAATGTTCCATGCCTAAAGTTAGTCCTGTGAGACAACATGGCTAGTTGTGTAAGACTGACGATTTAACCTGTCACTTTGTGGCCCCTTTACGGTTGCAACATCTACTCTGCACAGCTGTGGACAAGTTGTAGCAGACATCATCAAGATGTTGGCACAGCCTCTGGTAACTAAGCTACGGTACTGGTCGACTCCTACACAGAGAAGAAGATCATTGGAGAAGTTGGCCAGACGCCTGCCATGTTCCCTCCGTCTTCACACAGGCTCATTTCCATCTCTTCTAATCATTTTGTACAGATTGAGGACGTGAGTTGGTTTATCTGAGGACTCATGTGACTGTGTTCCTCAGATTTGCATACACACGTTCTCCCCCGACAACCACAGATCTGTGGGAGCGAGAGAAGGTGCAGAGGGAGAGAAAGGGAGATGTCTGGAGAGGGGTGATAGTGTCTACTGTGCTGTTTGCTCGGCTTGCCTGACTCCAGATCAGATGGTGACTGAGCTGTGACATAAGCAGTCATTGAAAAATGAACAAATAAATTACTTTGAAGTCATTATAAAATCGCTACAAGCAAAACAACTTGTCTGTGTGTTTTCCAACTGGAAATGATGAAGGAGAGGTTCCTAGCAAGTACATGTTTATTGGCTTTATTTTAATATTGGCAATTCGGTTTTGTTTCACAGGAATGTATGTAGAATTAACCACGGCGTGTGTAAACACTGTACGAGCCATATAAGGGAAACCTGTGTACACCATTAAAACTGTTGCACAAACACCATCAGACCAATTAACATTGGTTAACGATTGCGTGAGTATTGAAAACATTTTTCTAGACATTGCAAATCTAAATTTGACATTGCATTTTATTACTTTTTTATATGGTAAATGCATTGTCCAAGTTTTGACATTCTGGTTTTGTGGCACATTAGTAGAGTCAAGACCAATGGACAACCAAAGAAAAACATTTTTTATAGACATTTTGGGAGAGAACTGGCAATGAGAAAGCACGCTTGTGGTTTAAAGTTGGATCACACTTCTAACAGCACAGTTTCTGACACTCACTGTGACTAAATGTAAATGTTAAAATATATACAGTGTGTGTATATATATATATATACTGTATATATATACACCCCTTGTCAAGTTTGGAATGTTACTCATTCAAGGGTTTTTCTTTATTTGCACTATTTTTTACATATTTTTTAAAAGTGAAGACATCAAAACTATGAAATATCACATATGGAATCATGTAGTAACCAAAAAAGTGTTAAACAAATTTTATATTTGAGATTCTTCAAATAGCCACCCTTTGCCTTGATGACAGCTTTGCTCACTCTTGGCATTCTAGACTAACTTCCAGGGGCAGTTTGGAACTCGGTAGTGAGTGTTGCAACCGAGGACAGGCGATTTGTGAGCTTGTTAGGTTTACCACTTCGCGGCTGATCCGTTGTTGCTCCTAGACATTTCCACTTCACAATAAACAGAACTTACAGTTGACTGGGGCAGCTCTAGCAGGGCAGAAATTTGACAAACTGACTTGTTGGAAAGGTGGCATCCTATGGCAGTGCCACGTTGAAAGTCACTGAGCTCTTCAGTAAGGCCATTCTACTGCCAATGTCTATGGAGATTGCATGGCTGTGCTTAAATGTATACACTTGTCAGCAACAGGTCTGGCTGAAATAGCCAATTCCACTAATTTGAAGGGGTGTCCACATACTTTTGTATATATCTTGTAGATTTTTTCTTTTTTTTATCAAAAAGTTGTGTGTGAGCGTGCATGCAGGTCTGTGTTTGTCTGCAATGTCTGGCCGTCTGTCCCTTAGTTTGACAGTCAAAAGTAAAGAAGCCATATGCTGCAGAACTGCTAAATGCGTTTATCGTAGTTTGTCACAACGGGTGCCACAGTCCTGAAATGAGGTCTGAATGACACGCTTCACTGCCCCCTAAACTCATTTAATGTTGCAGGAAAAACCATGACTTCACTTTCCCCTTCACATGGGATCTACTGATTGGTTTGTCGTAAGGAGGTTGGCAGTTCTCAGATAAAGAAAAATAAGGCAGCCAAAGGGAATACTTTGTGAAAATTGCCATTGTTCAAAGTCTAGTCAAATTACATTTAGTAGAAAAGAAGTCCCTAAGGCAACCGCTTATGAACTCCTGAAAAAACCTCCTGGAACCTTACAGAGCCGAGATGAGGTGGTGTTGATCCCAAACATTGTGTGAGAGTGGGAAAGTAAGAGAAGGTTAGTGATTTGTCAGCTGTGGTGGGGTCTGCTCTCTGCGACAAGCTGCCCATTCGTCATGGTCCCTAGCTCAAACGCCGGTCGGCCCGGGCCGGAATACTAGCTCTCTTAGGATGTTCACTTTTTACCATGCCCCTCCAATCTCCTTGTCCCTGACGGCCCCCATCTGTTCCTGTTGGAGAAGTTTTCTCCATGGAGTTCTCTCTCTCTCTCTTTCCCGACTTCTCTCGTCTCTCTCTCTCCCTCTCTCTCTCTCTCTCTCTCTCTCTCTCTTGCATGTTTAAACTGTGATGGGGAATGTCATGCGGTGTCACAGAGATGGACATCTGGGGCATTTGGCAGGTCTGAACGTGCTTGTCTCAACTTCCCAGTCTTGCAGAGCAAGTTCAGACACTAGTTACAGTGTTGTTTCAGTTTTCCATAGACAGAGATACTCTTGAACTCAAATGGTTCAAGAATATAACTGCACTTCGGTTGGTTGGATATTGGCAAAATATGGACATTAGAAATCTCTTCTTCATCTTTCAGATGGTTATTGCTATAGGACTGCCAAGAACTGTAGCACGGAAGACAAAACTGTTTTTATGTACTACTGTGGTACACCTATCTGGCACTGGTATTTGAGTGAAAGAGGTATTGCATGGCAATGCAGCCTAGTAACCATTAAACGTCATGTACCTGTGAGAGCTTGGTTGTGGTAAGGCCTCTTACTCCCACCTAGGGGAGGAGAGAGGCACACAACCAAGTCCTCACACACTTATTAGGGAGATTATCATCCCCAATCAGAGACAGCTGTCTAGCGTTGTCTCTGATTGGGGATAGCATTTAAACTCCATTCGAATCCACCTGTGTGTGGATCATTGTTCGTTTGTCTGCACTGCAAGCAGCACGTAAGTCACTGTGTTTTTGTTATTAGTTATATTTTTTCACTCTCCTTTTTTTTGTAAATGCTTCGTGAGAACATCTCATTTTCAATAAAAAGGATGACACTTCACCAGCGCTCCGTTTACCGTCCCTTATATAATGCGCACCGTGACAGAATGATCCACCACCCTGGGACGCAATGGGGGATTACGTTAGGAGATATCCTCCTCGTTATGGGGAAAATTACCGAGGAGGAACACTCTTACTATTGCTCGGTGGAGGAAGGCTGGGGTCCGGAGCAGCAGAGGCGCCGTAGACGGGGTAAACGTCACAGGGCTAAAGTTGAGGACCAGCCTGGAGCCCAGAAAAACCCCCAAACTGATTTTGGGGGGGGGCTATGGGGGTGGTCGGGGATCGAAGGAGAAGAGCCCCGACCACTGCACTCGTGGGGGTTCCAGGAGGAGCCCCTACAGCCGTGGGAGCAGGAGTACAGAGAGGAGTCGGAGGAAGACGACGACGATGTGCTTCTGTTCCCTCACTCGTGGGGGTTCCCGGAGGGACCCTCACAGGATGGGGATTGGTGGTGGAGTAGAGACGACAGGGACAGTCGTGCTCCAGCGCCAGTTCCCAGTCCGGTGCCTCCAGCGCCGGTCCAGAGACGGAGGAAGAGGAGACCGACTCAGCGCACCAAACCATCGGTGCGCAACATTAGCCCGGTGCGACCCGTACCAGCTAAACGCACCAATCCAACGGTGCGTTTCCCCAGCCCGGTACGGCCCGCGCCTGCTCCGCGCACCAGCCCTATGGTGCGTGTCTCCAGCCCGGTGCGACCCGTGCCAGCTAAACGCACCAACACAATGGTGCGTTTCCCCAGCCCGGTACGGCCCGTACCTGCGCCTCGCATCAGACCAGTGGTGCGTTCCCCCAGTCCAGTACGCCCCGTGCCTACTCCTCGCACGGAGGCTACAGCGACGGTTGTCAGCGCAGCTCTGTGGTTGGAGACCATCTCTGCGTCGGTGCCCAGGGTGGGCACGACGTTCAGCCCCACTGTGGAGCAGGAGCTCCATAGCGTGTCGGTGCCCAGTCTGGGGCCGACAGCCAGCCCAACCACAGGGTTGGAAACCATCTCTGCGTCGGTGCCCAGGGTAGGCACGACGTTCAGCCCCGCTGTGGAGCAGGAGCTCCATAGCGTGTCGGTGACCAGTCTGGGGCCGACAGCCAGCCCCACCAGAGGGCTGGAAACCATCTCTGCGTCGGTGCCCAGGGTGGGCACGACGTTCAGTCCCGCTGTGGAGCAGGAGCTCCATAGCGCGTCGGTGCCCAGTCTGGGGCCGACAGCCAGCCCAACCACAGGGCTGGAAACCATCTCCGCGTCGGTGCCCAGGGTGGGCACGACGTTCAGTTCCGCTGTGGAGCAGGAGCTCCATAGCGCGTCGGTGCCCAGTCTGGGGCCGACAGCCAGCCCAACCAGAGGGCTGGAAACCATCTCTGCGTCGGTGCCCAGGGTGGGCACGACGTTCAGTCCCGCTGTGGAGCAGGAGCTCCATAGCGTGTCGGCGCCCAGTCTGGGACAGACAGCCAGACCTACAGCAGGGCTGAAAACCACCTCTCCGTCGGTGCCCAGGGTGGGCACGGCGTCCAGCCCGAGGTCTCCGGTGAAGGTCAGCAGCCCGAGACCTCCGGTGAGGGTTAGCTGTCCGAGGTCTCCGGAGAGGGTCAGCAGCCTGAGGTCTCCTGTGAAGGTCAGCAGCCTGAGGCCTCCTGTGAAGGTCAGCAGCCCGAGACCTCCGGAGAGGGTCAGCAGCCCGAGACCTCCGGAGAAGGTCAGCAGCCCGAAGCCTCCTGTGAAGGTCAGCAGCCCGAGGCCTCCGGTGAAGGTCAGCAGCCCGAGACCTCCGGAGAAGGTCAGCAGCCCGAGACCTCCGGAGAAGGTCAGCAGCCCGAGGCCTCCTGTGAAGGTCAGCAGCCCGAGGCCTCCTGTGAAGGTCAGCAGCCCGAGGCCTCCGGTGAAGGTCAGCAGCCCGAGACCTCCGGAGAAGGTCAGCAGCCCGAGACCTCCGGAGAAGGTCAGCAGCCCGAGGGCCCCGGTGAAGGTCAGCAGCCCGAGGGCCCCGGTGAAGGTCAGCAGCCCGAGACCCCCGGCGAAGGTCAGCAGCCCGAGACCCCCGGCGAAGGTCAGCAGCCCGAGACCCCTGGCGGGGGTCGGCAGCCCGAGACCCCCGGCGAAGGTCAGCAGCCCGAGACCTCCGGGGAAGGTCAGCAGCCCGGGACCTCAGATGAAGGTGAGCAGCCCTGAACCTCCACCAGAGCCACATCCGGGTCCAGCAGTCTGCTCTGCTACAGCGCCGGAGCGGTCCGCTCCATCGGTGCCCAGTCCGGGGCCGGTCGTCTGCGTCGCTCCAGTGCCGGAGCGGTCCGCTCCACCGGTGCCCAGTCCGGGGCCGGTCGTCGGCGTCGCTCCAGTGCCGGAGCGGTCCGCTCCACCGGTGCCCCGTCCGGGACCGGTCGTCTGCGTCGCTCCAGTGACGGAGCGGTCCGCTCCACCGGTGCCCAGTCCGGGGCCGGTCGTCTGCGTCGCTCCAGTGCCGGAGCAGTCCGCTCCACCGGTGCCCAGTCCGGGGCCGGTTGTCAGCCCCTCTCCAGGGTCGAGGGCTCCCACACCAGGGTCCAGACAGGACTTGGTGGATGGCGGGAGTACTGAGGGGGGAACCATCGCGCCGGGGTCCGGACTGGACCGGGCGTGCAACGGAGAGGTAGGAGGGAAGCTACTCTCACAGCCTGTGCCACGCCCAGTTTTGGACATTTTTTCTTTCAGGAGAGGGGGGATTTTTTTTTGGTGTGCGATCGGGAGTCCGCACCTTAGGGGGGGGGTACTGTGAGGGCTTGGTTGTGGTAAGGCCTCTTACTCCCACCTAGGGGAGGAGAGAGGCACACAACCAAGTCCTCACACACTTATTAGGGAGATTATCATCCCCAATCAGAGACAGCTGTCTAGCGTTGTCTCTGATTGGGGATAGCATTTAAACTCCATTCGAATCCACCTGTGTGTGGATCATTGTTCGTTTGTCTGCACTGCAAGCAGCACGTAAGTCACTGTGTTTTTGTTATTAGTTATATTTTTTCACTCTCCTTTTTTTTGTAAATGCTTCGTGAGAACATCTCATTTTCAATAAAAAGGATGACACTTCACCAGCGCTCCGTTTACCGTCCCTTATATAATGCGCACCGTGACAGTACCAGTCCACAAGACAATCAGCTTTGTTTGTTCTGCAGGTTAACATTTATTGTCATGAGTCTTTCCCTGGAGGCAGAACTGTAAAAATTCATGAAAACATAAATTCACTTTTTGGTCTTAATTTAAGGACAGGTTTAGGCATTAAGGTTAGCAGTGTGATTAAGGTTAGTGTTAGGGTTAGGTTTAACATCAGATTTTATGACTTTGTGGCTGTGCTAGCTAGTGACCACTCTGCAGAACTGCCTCCAGAACAAGATTCATGATGAAAAACGCTAACCTCCATTTGTTCTGGAGCTGAGTCCACCTGTGTTATTCTTTCTGTGGTTGCTGGATGAGCTCTAGGCCAAACTGTCAGCAAAACGATATGACATATTTTTCTTCCCTGACAGTTGTGCTTTTAATTAACCCCAATTATCAACAAATGATGTGAGAGGAAAGGAGTCAACTCCTCTGCCAACTTGGAAAACTGAGTCTGACATGTTTATTCAGTTCTCTGTAACCAAAGTCACTTCTGAATGTGAGGGAGTTAAAATAATAGGCATTCATCCAGACAAAAAAATGACAAGTTCCATCACAATGATAATATCTGATTATCATCTATTAAGTGATAATGTATCTGTTTTCAAACCTGCCCGTTGATCAATAAAGCAACAGTGACAATGTAGGAAAAATGAGCTTCTGATGTGAACTTTTCTGTTTTCCTTTCCACTCCAGTAGGGTTCTCTCACTGGAAACCATTGGAACCAAATGACTTGTCAGCCTAATTATCTCATGAAAACATAATTATGGTAACGCTCTATGGCACACACTACAAAAAAGGTATCTTGACAAAACTTTACTATTGTGTAGAGAATATATTGGTGTCTCAGTGTTTATCTCAAATTACTTTGCTGACTTTGGGATAAAGAGAGTAGAGCCTATCAAAGTTGAGTTCCCATCCACTTTCTCATTAAAACTGTCTTGATGCTGGCTCCAATAACATTTGTCTCAGAAGAACCCATCTAAAGTGTGATGATGTTCTGCCTAACATGGAGAGGAAAGAGATCAGGATAGCATCTCTGTAGGAATGGAGAGAAAGTGGAGAAGAGGAGGAGATTAATGTTGGGTGGCCTGGGGGAGTCCATGTAGACGGCACATCCTTCAGCACCTGGAAAGTATCTCTGCAAATGCGCTATAGACAACATACATACATAGTATGTGTGCTGTGGATATATACACATTCTACATTTCTAGAATTACAGACAAATACTGTACATTATTACAAATATGTATCGTGCTTTCGTGTCCCAATCAAATATGCCCCAATCTATTGCGTTAGCCATACTGTTTACCAGTCGCTATCCACTCAATGGTGGCTGCCTCTCAGTCAACCATTTGATCCCTGCGTTCTTTCTCACCGTCCCTTTCCATAGATAACAGCGACACAAAAAGGCTTCCCTAGCGACCCCTGCAGAAGCCTCATTGTGGTTATTAATAGGGTACACACTATGTGGTTTTAAGGTGGGCAAGAGATGCTCTCATATGCATAATCCTGCTCTGAGTTTACAGGGTTAGGGCTGGTGGGAGCCCCTCCCTCCTCCACAGGCCATACAGTCGGAGCCACAGGAGACAGACAGGGGCCACAGTGGTCTCTGTCCCTTAAACCACCCCTGGGTGATTATTGTCTCTGTTAGGCCTTGACCCTGGGCTGACCCCTTTCAGTTATTCACATAGTGAAATGACACACCCCCTTTACTCAGGAATATTTCATTTCTAGTCTGGGCTTTCAAAGGCCTGACAGGGTATGGTGTTGGGGTTGGTACGTTGGAGTACAGTATGTGTGTTTATCATTAGTTTAAGATGGAACGTACTGTAGGTAGTCTAATGGCAGTCATTTGAGCTACTATCTTTCATTTGCACATTTGTGTATCAACAAAGGCAAACCTCTCTTTCTTGCTCACGTGCCTTTCTCTCACTCTCTCTTTTTCTCTCCCTCCCTCTAACCCTCTCTCTACTTCCATCCCTTTCTCCCTCCCTCCATCCCGCTCTCCCTCCCTCTATCCCTCTCTCTCTCTCTCTCTCTCTACCTCCCTCCATCCCTCTCTCTCCCTCCAATCCTCTCTTTCCCTCCGTTCCTATCTCTCTCTTCCTTCATCCCTCTCTCTCTCTCCCTCCCTCCATCCCTCTCCATCCCCCCTCTCTCTCCTCCAGCAGTGTGTGCTCTTTGTGTGTATGTTTCCTACAGTATCTCTAGGTTGATTAAAAGCCCATTAGCGATGCATGGCCCTGGGTAAAACACAGAAAGTGTAATCAAAATGGAAATGAGTGAGACAGTGCGGAGAGAAGGGTGTGGAGAGAGATGAAGCGAGCAACCACTCTCTTCACCACAAAATAAAATGTTCTCTTTTCCGTCAGTTTTTTTGTAATAAGGCAGACATGATTAAACTGAGGCCCAGTATAATGAGAATAAATCCTGTCCAGAACCATTCAGTTGACAGATGTAATTGGGCTCTGCACAAAGCAAATAGGCAGAGAGGAAGAAAGAAATGAAAGAGAAAATTACAGTGTGTTTGGTTTTCAGTCAGCAGTTGCCAGCTATAAATATCCCCATCCAACATCTTTCCTCTCTTTAGTTTGCTGTATGTAAATAAATACTTGTCAACCTACCTACACTTTAAGCATAAAAATATTTGTCACCAAACAAATGTTGACAATGTTGTTTCTAATGGCGGCCTAATTCATCCTTTCCTATCAGACAATGTGAAGGAACTCATCAAACAGCAAACAAATAGGACTGCAGTAAACAAGCCCAGGGCCTTAAGGCCTTAAGCTCCTCCATTCACATCAACTACCAGCTCCTCCATTCATATCAACTACCATGTCCTCCATTAATATCAACTACCAGCTCCTCCATTCACATCAACTACCAGCTCCTCCATTCATATCAACTACCATGTCCTCCATTAATATCAACTACCAGCTCCTCCATTCATATCAACTACCATGTCCTCCATTCATATCAACTACCAGCTCCTCCATTCATATCAACTACCAGCTCCTCCATTCATATCAACTACCAGCTCCTCCATTCAAATCAACTACATGCTCCTCTACCAGCTCCTCCATTAATATCAACTACCAGCTCCTCCGTTCATATCAACTACCTACTCCTCAGTTCATATCAACTACCAGCTCCTCCGTCCATATCAACTACCTGCTCCTCAATTCACATCAACTACCAGCTCCTCCATTCACATCAACTACCAGCTCCTCCATTCACATCAACAACCAGCTCTTCCATTCACATCAACAACCAGCTCCTCAATTCACATCAAGTACCAGCTCATCCATTCATATCAACTACCAACTCTTCCATTCACATCAACAACCAGCTCCTCCATTCATATCAAGTACCTGCTCCTCCATTCAAATCAACTACCAGCTCCTCCATTCACATCAACAACCAGCTCCTCCATTCACATCACATACCAGCTCATCCATTCATATCAACTACCAGCTCCTCTGTTCACATCAACTATCTGCTCCTCCATTCATATAAACTACCAGCTCCTCCATTCACATCAACTATCTGCTCCTCCATTCATATAAACTACCAGCTCCTCCATTCATATTAACCACCAGCTCCTCCATTCACATCAACTACCTGCTCCTCTATTCATATCAACTACCAGCTCCTCCATTCATATCAACTACCAGCTCCTCTATTCATATCAACTATTAGGTCCTCCATTCACATCAACTACCTGCTCCTCTATTCATATCAACTACCAGCTCCTCCATTCATATCAACTACCAGCTCCTCTATTCATATCAACTATTAGGTCCTCCATTCACATCAACTACCTGCTACACCTTGTTTGTCAGCCTAAGTAATGAGAAGCAATGAGAACCACAAGGGCAATAACAAAGACATGCTGACTGGGCTGCCATGTTTCACTGTGCATGATGTGCTCTACAGCTGATTATTGTTGTTTGGGGGGGAAAGGGATTGTAAGCAGCAAAAATGTGTTTTACAAAGCTCTATTTAGTTGGACATGGCATCATTTAGAGCAGTATGATTGGTGAGTTTTGGGCACTGGGTTGAGGCCATCAGCTACAAAGAGACCCCATTGGCCAGCGCCCCGTGGTCAGGTCCATGCAGAGTGGAGACTGACCCAGAAAACAATACTGTGGTCTTTTGGTGTTAGACTGTGGAGTTGACGGCTGTGGGATGAGAGTCTGGGGGGTGAGTGGCTAGAGGATGAGAGGCTGGGGGGTGAGAGGCTGGGGGATTAGAGGCTGGGGGGGTGAGAGGCTAGGGGATGAGAGGCTAGGGGATGAGTGGCTGGGGGGTGAGAGGCTGGGGATGAGAGGATGGGGATGAGAGGATGGGGATGAAGGCAAGGGGATGAGGGCTGAAGGGATGAGAGGCTGGGGGATGAGAGGATGGGGATGAAGGCTAGGGGATGAGGTCTGAAGTGATGAGAGGCTGGGGGATGAGAGGATGGGGATGAAGGCTAGGGGATGAGGTCTGAAGTGATGAGAGGCTGGGGGATGAGAGGCTGGGGATGAAGGCTAGGGGATGAGGTCTGAAGTGATGAGAGGCTGGGGGATGAGAGGCTGGGCCGGGGGTGGCCGGGGAGGAGCAGGCTTTTCTTTGTATCTGTTTGAGAGCAATTGGTTATGAGCACATAGGCTCTAGTAATTAGCCAACAGGGGAGATGAGATATGGTGCAGCTCTGTGACTGGAGGGGTTGGAGGTGGGGGAGTGGGGGGGTCCAGAGGGCTCCTGTGTTTTTGTCCAAGAACCCCGGGGCAGCTGGGTACACCACCTGTTAATTAACTCTGAAGTGGCCTTTAATTGGAGCCCTGGCTGTGGACCACCCTATGAACAACTGAGAGAGGAGGCCAAAAAAGACAACAGATGCACAACAGAGATAGCAGGAAGAGACAGAATGCCCAGGGGCACAGGAAAATATGAGAATCATCTCAAAGGGAAGACCTACCCTGTTTTAAACAAGTCAAGGTGTCTGGGTTACAGTGATCTATGGGTAGTAGAATCATCTCTGGGTCTTCATCCTCTGCTACTGTATATGGTGCTGTAATGAACACTGAAAACAAAATGTTCTCTTGCATATTACTCATGAAAACTTAATTATATCACCCTTTATTGGTGTTATGTTGATTTGAAACTGTTTAAGGTCACAGATGATTCATGCTATTAAGAATCAGAATTAACTAATTATTTGTTATCTTGTTTTTGTTTTAATTAGGTTATAAATGCCAGCCATGTCTTCTGTTACATTAGCTGTCATTTTCCAGATGAAGATTTTAGGCAGAGTTAATTAATCTGTGTTGATGACAACGCATCAACGATGTCAGAGATCTTGTAGATTTGACAGAGGCAGAGTTAATTAATCTGTGTTGATGACAAAGCATCAACAACGTCAGAGATCTTGTAGATTTGACAGAGGCAGAGTTAATTAATCTGTGTTAATGACAAAGCATCAACAACGTCAGAGATCTTGTAGATTTGACAGAGGCAGGGTGTAATTAATCTGTGTTGATGACAAAGCAACAACAACGTCAGAGAGCTTGTTTATCCTGGAACTGGGGTTGTAGTGTGTGTCAAAACCTAAATCAGACAGACAGACAAAGAAACTCATTCTGTGTTCCATTCTAGGTTCCATTCTGTGTTCCATTCTGCATGGTTCTGTTTTGTCTTTTTGCCTCCCCTCCTCTCTATAGTAGTGGTGTCAGTCAGAGCAGAGCAGAGACACTTGTTTCTGTAAACAGTAACACAGCACATAGAGAGAGAGATATCTGATAATAGGATTGTCCCGACATGGGGCCTTTAAACTGTCCCAGCTTTGCTCTAACTACAACACTACAGGACCAGTATGGAGCAGCACCGCTCCATTCATGTGGAACGCCTCTCCAACATGTCTATAGTTTGTTGTTTTCTTGTCGCCAATTTGTCAACACTGTTTTTTAGCCTTGTCATACTGTGCTGTATGTATTGTGTTCATTCAAAATGCAATGTTTCTTATTGCTGTCAGACTTAACAAAAGGCATAAGGGTCGTACTGTTACACAGTCCAGTGATCTATTCAGTCACTCCGTCTGCTATTTATCCCCAATGATGCCAGATCCCATTGAGGAAACAGACACTTCCGACAGACTGCCTTTCAGTCAGCTGGACAGTTTAGACCTCCTTTCATTAACCCTCCTCACCTCCACCCAGCCCAAATTAACCCCCTGTCAGAGGCCCACAATGAGAGTGGGCATGGCCCAGGCTGATTTATCCCACGCCTACCCATTATGAGGGCACAGTGGCCCCCAATGGCCCCCATCGCCCACATTAGCCATACGCCCAGCCCTGTTGGCCTCCCTCCCTCACCCCCTGCCCTGTCTCCTCCCCCCTCTGTCCCGCCCTCACACAGCCTGTCACACATCCCAAACCTGTCACCCTGTCTGTTGAAGAGACCGTCAGCCACAATACGGATATGATGATTGAGGGACCACAATCAAAGAACTGATTAGCAATTAATTGTCAGCATCAGTATATGTGTGTGTGTGTGTGTGTGTGTGTGTGTGTGTGTGTGTGTGTGTGTGTGTGTGTGTGTGTGTGTGTGTGTGTGTGTGTGTGTGTGTGTGTGTGTGTGTGTGTGTGTGTGTGTGTGTGTGTGTGTGTGAGTGTGTAAGTGTGTGTATGGTGGGGTCCTAAATCAGGGGACGAGTGCCCTAACCCTCCCTACTCTGGCCTGCCCATATGGTCCCTCAGGAGTACAGCCAGTCATGGCTGTTGGGAGGATAGAGGGACTCTCATTCTGCACACATATAGACACACACACCACAACCACCACACCACAACCACCACACCACAACGCAGCATGGGGACACACTACCACAGACCCTAGGAGATAGACAACCCTTAAGTCTCACAGCTCTCTCCCATTGAGGCTGACAGCATCCTTTGACAGATCTATAAAAGACAGCTGATTGACACACTGTGGCACTACTGTCCAGGATTATTAGTGTCTCAGTCAGAGTCTCGATTGGATATTATTTTGAAGACTGTTGGATCTTGGATACAGCCAGAGATGTGGGTGGATGGTCTCTCCCACAGAGTGTATAGGGTGGGTGGGCAGTGGCACCCTCTGAGCCTGGCACTGCTAAGTGTGTGGTGCTTCCTGTGCCAAATGGGCATAGGGTCATGGGCACTGGCCGTGTCCGGTGATGAGAGTGTGCCAGGGGTCTCAGTCCCTGTGGTGTTATTTCCGACAGACACGGGCGCTGCCAATCAGGACGGGGCCAGTGAAGGGGCCACGCCGGCCCCCACCTCAGAACACGAGGATGACAACTCCTTGGGCTACACAGGTACTGCTGCTGCTTCCTGTTACTATTATCAACTCTACCTACTGTGTGTGTGTGTGTGCACGCCTGTGTGTGTGCGTGCGTGTGTGCGTGTGTGAGGTAGGTAGGAAGAGAGGGAGGAAAAGGATAAGTTGCTCTTCAAATCATCTCCTGAATTGACTCAGTTAAATGTTTCCAATTGCTCTGTCATGTCCAGTCCTCTCTCTGACTCTCTTATTGCAACACATACTTTTCTATCAGAGGTTCTCTCTATCTTATCCAGCCGTCTGAAAGTCTTTATGCTGCTCAAAGTTGTCTTTGTGAATCATTAGTCATTCATAATGTGAAGTTGGCGGAATTGATTACACTGGGTGAGGCACAATGGTGACTAATGGAAGGACGTGGGTTTTAAAGTTGTAATCATGCCATTCTTTTCTGCATAGCAACTGTCATATTCATTCCAAACTCGGAATGGCAGATGATATGAAAAATGTTCTGTCACACCTGGTATGTAAACCGCTTCTTCTCTGTAGTAATCAGAGGGATTACGAAAGGCATGTTTTTTGATGATCTCAGTGCAGACATATTCTATAGGGATTAAGAATTCCCCGGTTAGCTGTAGACAATGTCAATACACAGAACAATGTGAGTAACTGAATAAGGAAAACTGCCCGTCTCTCCCTCTGAGCTCCATCACTATCTATGGGAAACGTAATAAAACATGTTGTGAAGACAGCCTACCTACAGGGGTAGCCATAGGAGTACAGCTCCACTGGAGCAAATTAGGGTTAAGTGCCTTGCTCAAGGGCACATCGACAGGTTTTCACCTTGTCAGCTTGTCAGCTTGGGCATTCGATCCAGCAACCTTCCGGTTACTGGCCCAACACTCTGGCTACCTGCCGCCCTATACATCACCAGAGACTAGAGAATAGTTTTCAATCTGTGAGTACAGAAAGTGGAAAAGTGTAGGAGAACGAGATGCAGTGTGCTGACTGGTGTTTCAGTTGACATAGACGGTGTCTCCCAGGGTCAGAGGGCTCTGTGATGAGAAATAGGAAATAAGACCAACCTGAAGTACTGAGCTAACACACACACACAACACAACACATGCACACACACACACACACACACCACATGCACACACACAAACACACACACGCACACACACACACACACACACACACACTAAATGCACGCACACACACACACACACACACACCACACGCACACACACACACACACACACACCACATGCACACACACACACATACACACAGGGACATGGTCTGGAACTTATTACAGATGAGGCGTGTGTTTGGTTAGTTTCTGGATCGTCTTCCTGACGTGAGGGGAATAGAATAGTGCCTCCACTGTGTTGTCGGTGTGTGTGAGGAGCCCTGGTTTCATGGTTCCCCTGGTGATGATTTACTGGACCTCACACACACAGCCTCTGTCAGCTCCAGGAAGTCTCCTGCAGAAACAACAAGTTCAATATGAACTGCTAGAGCCATTACCAGGGTCCATCACTGTGTGTGGTGGAGAAAAGGATAGGATCACCGAGAAGGAACAGTTTTAGTACCTCAGTAAAAATGAGGATCGCTACCAGTGTCACAGATACATCTGAAAATTATATCATCCAAAAATTATACGGATTGGTATATCTGTATTGCTTCACCATTTCTGTACCCTGACATACAATACCTGCTAAAATCCACTTTTTCTGTATTGTTGCGTCACTACTAGATTGTAACTGAATACAAATCAGAGTTACATATCGTTCTTTCAAACGTCCTGTTTTCCTGTCTTGGTATGATATAGATATAAGATGTAATCTGGACAAATCATTTAATTTCTGCCTCGCTGCATATGGGTTCATGGTCAGGGTTAGAGGCGTTTAAAACTGTTTGAGTGGCCCCCTCATTAATCTGCAATAATGATAGTTCCAGGAGTTCATCTTTAATCCGGCCATTTAATCCCATCTGTGCATGGAAGGAGGAAAATCGATCTGGCCCAGCCAGGGAATTGGAAATGAAGCTACAGTGACCTGCTGCTGATAGGACAGAGTGGGCTGCAGCCAAGGACTCCGTTTACACACAGCCTGCCTGGGTGGAACCGCAGATTAGTTTGACGGCTGCCACTTTTAGCAGGAGTAAAAATTAAGATCACCTTGTGAGTGCCACTGTAAAGTATACGATCCTTTATGTGGTTCACTGCGTTTATTTTTGCCATTGAACCCCTTCGCGATCATTGTGTCCTTTATTGAGAAACACGTCCATTGATTATGAGGTAAGAGGTCACCATGTGGCTGAGGTAAGTGGCTGATCACAGCGGAGGACAGAAGACATTGAGCTGAATGAGAGCAGGGTGGTATCTGTCCCCAGGGGAGGACACATTTCACTGTGACACCGCTCCAAGTATCATGGGGTTTGACCTTTTGTATTAAGGGTCTATCAGACTACCAAAGTGTACGCGTCTGCACAGCAGTTTGCCTTTCAAATTTCTCAGCGCAGCTCAAGCTGTTTCTTCAACTGTCAACACATTCAAATAATTAGAGGACGCATACCTGAGACACGTTGGTTTGAAATTGTGGGGAAGTGCGTGTTCGGGCTGTGTGTACCCCAAGTATGGTGGTCTCTAGATTTATGCTGGATACGAATGACACTTTAATCATAGTTATAACATCTACCTACCTAATATGAGCAGGTTGTATGTTCATATGACACTTTACTCATAGTTATAACATGAACCTACCTAATATGAGCAGGTTGTATGTTCATATGACACTTTACTCATAGTTATAACATGAACCTACCTAATATGAGCAGGTTGTATGTTCATATGAAACTTTACTCATAGTTTTTACATGTACCTACATGTCTAATATGAGCAGGTTGTATGTTCATATGAAACTTTACTCATAGTTATAACATGTACCTACATGTCTAATATGAGCAGGTTGTATGTTCATATGAAACTTTACTCATAGTTATAACATGTACCTACATGTCTAATATGAGCAGGTTGTATGCTCATTGTTACATGTCCACAGTGATAACTACTAGGATAATAACGCAATTAACTTTCGTTGTATAAGGCAGATTAGAATTGCTTGATATGTTGAAAAATGACTATAAAGCCTTATAAAGATGCCAATTGTAACTAAATTATAAATGTGCTTGGATTATCTCAAAATACCATATTATAACTTTAAATCTATGGCACACTTTGACCTGAAGTTTAGTTGAGTGTAAAGATAAGTGACTTGTTTATTACTCTCAGCAGCCAGTCAGCCAGCCAGCCAGCCAGCCAGCCAGCCAGCCAGCCAGCCAGCCAGCCAGCCAGCCAGCCCTCACAAATTGCTTCCTGAAATCACAGTGGATTGCAAATGTATGTCCATAATAAATGAGAGCGACCGGTTTCAAAGCAGAAGAATTAAAGTTGCATGCTAAACACCCAGCAGCACTTGCAGTATGTTAGCTCACACACTGCACTGTAGTTGGCAGTGACAGACCCCCAGAGAGAGAAGAGAGAGGAGGCAGATCTTTGGTTCTCCTGCTGTAACATGAAAGGCTGAGCTTGACTTTAGAGCAGTCCATCTCACATCGTCTCCCCCCCAACTACCACTGCGTCTGTCACACCTCACAAAGAATGACAGCGATCACAGCACCGCCTGACGATCTATTTGTCAGTTTATGGAAATAAAGACGCAGAGGAAAGTGAGAAAATTGAAGGTCGCCGCACTGCCACTGTTGATTGGCTGTAGAACAGAATGGGTCTAGACAGACGCTATATTTCATATTCTCTCCATCCGTGTGCCCCTGAATGTCTGGTGTTGGCCATTTACTGTAATGACAGATGGGCTGACGGGAAACTAGAGAGCTGATCGTCTGAATGAGAGACTGTAGCTGCTTCTCTGATTGAATAGATGTAGACTGAGAACGCCAGGCTGTACTTCTCCTCCTTGTTTTAAGGATCTAGTAGTTGTATTGAAAGTGATTTTATCCCTTATGGATGTGGGGGTGGAGCGGCACTGTGCGGCTGCCTGGCTGGCTGGCTGGCTGGCTGGCTGGCTGGCTGGCTGGCTGGCTGGCTGGCTGGCTGGCTGGCTGGCTGGCTGGCTGCATGGGCCTGGCTGACAGCTTTACCGTGCGAAAGATGTATTCTCCACCCGTTACATGCCCTGCTCTGGCCTTGAGTCCCCAGCCTGCAAACCGATCAGCCTGCCTGCCTGTGTCAGCCCACCCACATATATTACAACAGAGTACCATCGCTACGGTGTTGCATTCCCCTGTGTGTGTCACGTCTCCACTCCTTCACGCTCATTGGTGCTCCAGTGCTCATGATGCAGGGAGAGAGAGAGTGGCGTTCGTGTGTAGACAGCCTGCTCCTTCTCACGTACCACTCGGTACAGAGACGTTCTACAAAGCTCCCATTTTCCCCCCAGAGTGACAACATAGCTGCAGAGCTGATTTAGCCTGGAGGAGCGATCCTACTTCAGATATAATTGCCTTTAACCCGGCATGGCTGTCCTACAGAAGTCCTCCCCACAGCCTGCTTTGTATAGGGCCACAGAGCCTGGATGGGGATCCTGTTTCCTGTCCAATCTCTTTTCATCTCACTGATCCTCACAGCTTAACTTACTCCTGTCCCAGGAAATAGCTCTATTAGCTATTCCACTCAGACCTGAGTCTGCCTAAGAGGAGCTGGAGTGGGGATAAGGTTGGGTAAAAGAAAGAGAGATAAATGGGGTTTAAAAAGATATAGAATGGGGCTAGATTATTCAAATCCAAATATCAAATCAAGTCAAAGTATTGGTCACGTACACAGTTTTAGCATATGTCATAGCGGGTGCAGCGAAATGCTTGTGTTACTAGATCCTAGAAAAATGTCAAACAAGTACACAAATAATAATAAAAACTAGAAACAAGAAAATCCATGTTTGAGGTTTGGGGTTAGAGGAATTACATTGGTTTCATGGCTGATTATCATGGAAGGAAAGGTCTAAATTGGGTCTGATTTTGCTAAGTGCTAATAACTAGCTCCGCCTCCTGCCCTCCCCAACACCCCTCTCATATCTAAACAGAGAGACTCCTGGGTAATTACAGTGTTTTTCTGTCTATCATGTAAATAGGCTACACTCTGCACCAGCTGTGGGGAGAGAGGGAGGGAGGAGGGAGGGAGGAGGGAGGGAGATTTAATGCCTCCCTTTGTATTGGGGCCTGGATGTCCATATGGTGTCTTCATGACTGTCAGGCAGGTGCATTTTTGATTACTCAAATTGAAGGGGACAGTGTGTAATATTCAGTGGTGGAAAAAGCACCCAACTGTCATACTTGTGTGAAAGTAAAAATACCTTTAATAGAAAATGACTCAGTCACCCAGTAAAACACTACCTTTTTGTTTCTTCTTTTTTTTTGGCCTTTATTTAAGTAGGCAAGTCAGTTAAGAACAAATTCTTATTTACAATGACGGCTACCGGGGAACAGTGGGTTAACTGCCTTGTTCATGGGCAGAACGACAGATTATTTACCTTGTCAGCTCGGGATTCAATCCAGCAACCTTTTGTTACTGGCACCCTAACCACTAGGCTACATGGAGAGACCCAAACCTCCACCCTGACACAATGGAGAGACCTGAGAGAGCTGGGTGGGAGAGGATAGCCCCTGTAGCCTCATCCTTAGCCTGAAGGTGTGCTGGGTTGTGTTGAGGGTTCTGATAGCATTGCTCCCAGGCTTTCCAGCACATCGGAACTTTGTGATCACACATCAGGTTGATTTCTTTATGCAGTTGAAAAAGAGGTCAGTGTTCGGAAGTATTCTCCTATTATAGTAAAGTATAGTATATTACAGTATATTATAAACTGTGTGGTTTGAGCCCTGAATGCTGATTGGTTGAAAGCTGTGGTATATGAGACTGTATACCACGGGTATAACAAAACATTTTTTTTTTGTGTTCTAACTACGTTGGTAAGTTTATGAGAGCGATAAGGCACCTTGGGGGTTTGTGGGATATGGCCAATATATTATTAGTATAAGAAGGTATAGTATATTATAGTATTGTATAGTATAGTATAGTATAGTATAGTATAGTAGAGGGGTTGGTGTGATGAGGCAGATGAGGCCTGTGCTAGAACCCTGGCTGGCAGCAGTGAAACACAAGGAAGCCTCCAGAGACTATAAAGATAGGCCCGCCTCCTCAGGTTAGAACAGACATGAATGGCCTGGACAGGTGCATGTATACATTATTCATGAGCCCAGAGAGAGTATAGACACCCACCCACCTGGGCCAGGTGTGGATTACTCAGGAAACAGAGCTAATGGAGTCTTCAGGGAGCCCCTTTTCACACAGAGTCACAGCTACATGGAAACAGTGCTGTACAAAGTTGGATGTTTAGATTTAGCACTCAAATCTCTCTGTAAGTATATGTGACTGTAAAGGATAGAGTAAAGCTCTGAGAGTACGGGGTGTATCTGGGGTATATTCAAATTGAAGGCAGTCAGTTCAGGAAGTGATTTTAATTTTAAATAAATAAATCTGAAAACATTTTAAATAAATAGCTTCTACTTCTCAGTTTATCGAGAAGTAATTGGAAATAGATGCAGTGTTGTTTAAGTTTACTTCCTGAATTGACTGCCTTCAATTCGAATTGACCCCAGCCCTGGTATCAGTAAGACAGAGGAGGCTGGTGGGAGGAGCTATAGGAGGACGGGCTCATTGTAATGGCTGGAATGGAGCTTGTTGTAATGGCTGGAATGGAATGAATGGAAGGGTATCAAACATATCAAATATATGGAAACCACATGTTTGACTCCGTTCCATTAATTCCATTCCAGCCATTACAATAAGTCCGTCCTCCTATAGCTCCTCCCACCTCCTCTGCAGTCAGAGCACATGTCTGCTAAGCCTCCTGGTCAATTAGGCCTTTTTTATGAGTCCACAGACACCCTGCAGCTCTGCTCTACCTTCCAGCTAGCTTTACAGGAGAGATGAGTCTCATAACTGTCAGCTTTATGATTAGGACAACTCTTACTCATTTTAATGGATATGTATGAAGCTGCGCAGTGCTAGGCTCAGATGAACACTATGTCTGTGGCTTTCTGTCTGTGCTGTTGGGATGTAAGAGTGCTGGGAGAGGGGTGTCAGTGGTCGCTGGCTGGGGTTCAACAGATCTCTGTGTGAGAAAGAAGGGGGGAGTTAAAATCACGAGATGGAGTCTGTAAATCTGAGCGGCACCTGCGCTCAGGACATTGGCACGTGGTGTGAGGTCAGCAGCGCCAGTTATTACATTCATCACAAACCATTCCCACATCCACTGAACAATGATATTGTAAGTATGCAATTGGAAACCTTCAAGGACCAGTGTAGAATCACTTGGAAAATCACAAAAATAAAATTGACCCTTTAATTTCTATTACTGTGGCAGTATAGGTCATTGATCTCATCTTTCATAAGTTTTTTTGTGAAACCATGAGGAAACAAAGTGAATGGTTTGAATATTTATAATAGCTCTCAAAAGATCAAGGTACACATTTGACTTCCTTGGTCACTTGGAGGATAATGTGTCCCTATCCATACATTCATTATTTTAGACTGGGGGTAGCTGAAGGGGATCCATCAAAAAGAAGGTACCCACTGGGTAAAGACATCAATTCAATGTCTATTCCACGTTGGTTTAACATAATTTCATTAAAATTACATGGAAACAACATTGATTCAACCAGTGTCAAGTGGGTAGTATTAGCTCTGTCCCCCTAGTGGACACACTGAGAACATGGGTGTTTCTCAATATGTACCTACCGTGCTCCACACTCTAATGCTCCGAGTGCATTCTCCGACCACGTTCTCTTGAATGCGTTATTTTGAGGATGAGAGTGTGGAGAATGCATAAAACAATACATTTGAGAAACACTCACACTCCCCATACTGTTTTACCTCACACTTTACCCTCCCATTTACTGAACCTTCTTCCAGCCAGGACAATGGCAACCGATTTACTTCATAACTGTCAGCTAGCTATATGTAAATTGTAATAATTTTGCTAACCAGATAGTTTAACAGGCAAAAATGACCTAAAACTAATATTATGCAAGATAGATGTAAACTCTTCATTGGTAGTTAGCTAACAATTCTTCGTGGCTATCTGACTAGCTAACAGTACTAGTAGCTAGCCAGTTAGCCCTGTGGACTTATTATGGTCTTGCTCTTGTCGTGTCTCTGACTTATCATTAAAGGTTAAGACTATTATTTTATCAAATCGATTCTCTAGGCTTAATGATTATGTGATTAAACTAACCATCTAAACATTAATTAACTAGGAAGTCGGGGCACCACTGGAATCTGTCGTTTACAGAGTTACCAATTCCAGAACTCTTTGGATATTTTATATCTTGTGATAACAGTCTCTCATTAATTAATTTTACCTCGATCTGTCTCATTCTTGAAAGTCATAAAATCCTAGTTTGCACGAACCCAGCCTTTACGTTGAATCATCCATACACTAATTGTCTCAATTATTTATCTACTAGCTAATTAAACAATCCGCCATTCAATCGTCCGGGTCGTCGTGTGAAAGGTTCATCTCACTCTATAGATTCTTCCGCGTCGATCAGCGTTCTTACTAGATTTGCGCACCTTTCCAGTCTGCAGTCTGTTAGGTTAAAGTCTTGGATTCACTTCTTCTTTAGTGAAATAGTTCAGAGTTCATACCATCTCACGTGGGGAGCAAGTTCCCTCGTTTTCTGGCTTTTAGAGTTGAAATTGATTTAGCCCTTTTAAACGCGGAGACAAGTCCTCCGGTTATTTGGAACATGAAGTGGCGATGGTCACGGGGGCTTTTATACTGGGAAGAGAAGGGGCGTGTTTCATCCTTCTAACGCAAAGTGTGTTCACTTAGGCGTGGCCACTGACTGGGCACACGTTTACTTATGAAACAAATTATTTTCATTTTAGAAGACTTAAATCACATTGTAATCTGTTCATAAGTATTCTTATGCTTCGTTAAACCTTTTACACAACATTTGGATGAAAGCCTCTGTCATGGTTGCGATGAGACTGTAGTGCAAAGACATTCCTTTTATTTAGGCAAAAAACCTCAAAACAACAAAAGGAGAGAACGCGACCATGAACAGGTGTGCACCAAAGGAACACACACAAAAACCCACAACACAGGTGGGGGTCAGGGAGGGGAACTGGCGTTGGTGGGGGCTCCCGCTCAGGAGCAGGGCTGTAACCCTTTTCTGGATTGGGCACCGGTGGAGCGGACTGCTCCGGCACTGGAGCGGGGCTGATGACCGGTCCCGGACTGGGCACCGGTGCAGAGAACGGCTCCGGCCATGGAGTGGGGCAGACTACCTGGCCCGGACTGGACACCGGTGGAGTGGACTGCTCTGGAACTGGAGCAGGGCTGTCGACTGGTCCCGGATTGGGCACCAGTGGAGCGGACTTCTCCGGCACTGGAGCGGGGCCGACGACCGGTCCCGGACTGAGCACCGGTAGAGCGGACTGCTCCGGCACTGGAGCGGGGCTGGTGGCCGGTCCCGGACTGAAACAGGGAGCCACCGGGCTAGGAACCGGTACTGGCACTACCGAGCTGGGGACACGCACTGGAGCTACCGGGCTAGGAACCGGCACAGGTGCCACCGGGCTAAGAACCAGTACTGGCGCTATCGAGCTGGGGACACACACTGGAGCTACCGGGCTAGGAACCGGCACTGGAGCTACCAGGCTAGGAACTGGCACTGGAGACACCGGGCTAGGAACCTGTACTGGCGCTGCCACGCTGGGAGATGCACTGGAGACCCCGGGCTGGGGACCGTCACGGGAGGCTCTGGGCTGTGGACCGTACTTGGAGGCTCCAGGCCGAGGACCGTACCTGGAGGCTCCGGGATGTGGAGGCGCACCGGAGGTCTGGTGCGTGGATCCGGCACTGGGGGCACCAGGCTGGGCACACGCACAGGAGTTCGGGTGTGGGGAGCCGGCACAGGTCACACTGGGCTGGGGAGGTGCACCGGAGGTCTGGTGCGTGGAGCCGGCACTGGAGGCACCGGGCTGGGCACACGCACAGGAGTTCGGGTGTGGGGAGCCGGGACAGGTCGTACCGGGCTGGGGAGGCGCACCGGAGGTCTGGTGCGTGGAGCCGGCACTGGATGTACCGGACTTTGTCTTATTCACGTCGCCACTGAGACAAGAGCCCACAGTCCTTGGGAGCGGGCCGTGTCGGTGGCACTGTGTTATCCTCAAAGCGGGCGAAGAAGGTGTTTAGCTTGTCCGGAAGCAAGATGTGATATTTCCACTTACCTTGTCGTGGTTGAATGCGGTGGTTCACGCTTTCAGTTTTGTGCAAATGCTGCCATCTATCCACGTTTTTGGTTTGGGTAGGTTTTAATGGTCACAGTGGGAACAGCATCCCCTATACACTTCCTGATTAACTCAGTCACCGTGTCCGTGTATGCGTCAATGTTATTCTCAGAGGCAACCTGGAACATATCCCAGTCCGCGTGATAAAAACTATCTTGAAGCATGGATTCCGATTGATCAGACCAGCATTGAATAGACCTTAGCACGGGTACTTCCTGTTTGAGTTTCTGCCTATAGGAATGGAGGAGCAAGATGGAGTACTACAGGCAATGTGTTGATAGAACTTCTGTAGCGCTTTCCTCAAATTTGCTTTGTTAAATTACCCAGCTACAATAAATGCGACCTCAGGATATGTGGTTTCCAGTTTGCACAAAGTTCAGCGTAGCTCCTTGAGAGCCGTAGTGGTATCGGCTTGAGGGGGAATACACACGGCTTTGACTATAAACAAAGATAATTCTCTTGGGAGGTAATACGGTCGCCATTTGATTGTCGGGTGGACAAAAGGACTTGAGTTCCTCTACGTTATCACAATCACACCATGAGTAGTTAATCATTTAACATACACTACCGCCTTTCTTCTTCCCAGAGAGTTCTTTATTCCTGTCTGCGTGATATACTGAGAACCCAGCTGGCTGTATGGATGGGGAAAGTATATCTGGAGAGAGACATGATTCCATGAAACAGAGTTTGTTTAAAGTCCCTGATGTCTCTCTGGAAGGAGATCCTCGCCCTGAGCTTGTCTAATTTATTGTCCAGGGACTGAACATTAGCGAGTAATATACTTGGAAGCGGTGGATTGTGTGCACTAGAAGTCCACTCCGAATACCTCTTCTCTGCCAGTGGTGTCATGGAGAAACCTCTGGCATAAGTTAAATTACCTTGGGGGGTACGAACTAAGGATACAATTCGGGAAAGTTGTATTTCTGGTCGTAATGCTGGTTAGTAACCTCACTCTGATATCCGAAAGTTATTTCCGGCTGTATATAATAACACCAAAAACATTCTGGGCTAATAATGTAAGAAATAACACACAAAAAAGGAGCTAGAAGCAGAGCTGCCATGTCTGTCGGCGCTATCTTCCCTTGACAAACATGGCAGTCATGACATCCCTTAAAAAGGTAGAGCATGATATAGCAATAGCAGTGGAATAACCTCATCGAGCGATAGCATTGTTTGGAGGCACACACACAACAACACTCACACACACACACACACACTCCGTGCCCTCACCCCAGGGTGTACGCTACCCTGACAACCTCATCATGAAGCTGTGGAGTTTTGTCCGCATAATGAAGCCTCCCCATTCTCCTCCTCCTCCCCCTCTTCCTCCCAATTCTCCTCCTCCTCCCCTCTTCCTCATCACATGGCCACGTCTCTCTCGCTCTCTATCTCTCTCTCTCTCTATTCCTTTCAGTCTGCTGTCCTGGCAGGAAACTCAGTTCTTTTGTCACTGATTTAAGATGTCAACGTTTCCTACATTTTCTTTCAATTTTTCTGACAGTCTGGTAAAATGAATAACAATGCTAAGCTTTATCACAGGCTTCTGAAGCTAATCTATTCTTTAGCCCAATATGCTGTAAAATCCCTCTTTATTGTGAGATTATAAAATAATGATTTGCTGGCAGACATTAAAGAACGTTTTGCCTGACTAAAACCCGAGAACTTTGGTGTTCAACCTGTTTCTTTGTCAGCATATTTAGTAATTACAAATTCTTTGACTGTTACAAAGTACTGAAAAGAACAGAACACTGGTAATTGATGAAGCAACAACGTAACTAAGAGGTAAATGAACAACGTTGTGACATAGTTCACCATGAGAACACTGGGTTTGTTTTACCTATAGAGCTCCACTGCTGGTCAGGGTCTTGTCCAGCAGCTTGCCATGCTCTGATTGGCTGAGGAGACCATTGTGATGAGGGCCCAATAAAGGTGAAGACTAAAGCATCCCTTGGCTCAGTTACTGCTCTCCCTCTTCTTTCTCTGTCATTAAAACCTCTCCAGCCACTAAACCAATTAAGCCAATTAAGCATGAAAATACAATGCTCCTTGTTTCTGCCACAATGCATCTCTATGAGGAAGAGAGAGAGAGAGAGAGAGGGGACAGGAGCAGGGCACCGTTCATTCAACAAGCTGTGATATGACAATGAGAACAGAGAGAGTCCCAGGTAGAGTCAGCGGAGGCACTTTTGTTTCGTCTAATTGTGTTAAAATCTTGTCAGCCTGTTCTGCCAGTGCAGCCATGCATGTCAATACACAAATTGGCTACCGTAGACTAAAGAACAGTCACAGTGGAGCATATCAATTTGTAATGTTGAACACCTTTATTCAATACACGGCAGTGTCTCGTAGTATTCGTAACTATGCAAAATTGTATTCCTGATGCGTGAAACTAAATCTCTCCTTAGCGGGCCACAGAAGTCTTATGAATTAACATAATACCGACGATAAATAAATGACAGGGCCTGTATTCTGGCCACAATAACGTCTTACGTCAAAATAAAATACCAGGAAATGAACAGAGACTGACTGTGTTTTGTTGTGTTGCCAGGACCTTCCATGATAGCAGGCTTATTTTAATCAGTCTCTACAGGCCATGTTGGTGCTGACGCTAAACAGAAGCTAATGTGAGACCCATTAAAAGACCCTGGGAGAGGTTGATTCAGTCTGAGCAGGCAAGCGGAAAAGCAACAGCCTGTTTATCGCCTTACCCCTCATTTTGCTACAAGCCCCACTGTGGCGTCCCGCAAAGCTCCAACTTTCTCTCTCCCTCTATCCTCTCCCTCTCTCTATCCTCTCCCTCTCTCTCCCCCTCTCCCCTCCTCTCCCCCTCTCTCTCCATCTCTCTATCCTCTCCCTCTCTCTCCCTCACGCTATCCTCTCCCCCTCTCTCCCTCTCTCTATCCTCTCACTATCTCACCTCTCTCTCTCTCTCTCTCTCTCTCTCTCTCTCTCTCTCTCTCTCTCTCTCTATCTCTCTCTCTCTCCTCTCTCCCTCTCTCCCCTCTTTCTCTCTCTTTCTCTCTCTCTCTCTCTCTCTCTCTCTCTCTCTCTCTCTCTCTCTCTCTCTCTCTCTCTCTCTCTCTCTCTCTCTCTCTCTCTCCTCTCTTCCTCTCTTCCCCTCTCTTCATCTCTCTATCCTCTCCCTCTCTCTCCTCTCCCTCTCTCCCCCTCTCTCCCCCTCTCTCCCTCTCTCTCCTCTCCCTCTCTCCCCCTCTTTACCTCTCTCTATCTTATCCCTCTCTCCTCCTATCTCCCCCTCTCTCCCCCTCTCTCTCCCTATCTCCCTCTCCCTCTCTCACCCTTTCTTTCTCTGCCTCCTCTGTCTGCTTTCTCTCTCTTTCTCCCTGTTCTTCTCAGTGGCGTCATGCATGGGGGCACTCCCTCAATGACAAAACAGAAACAGATTTGTTTAGCTAGCCATCATGTCCTCTCTGAAGAGAACCTGTCTTTCTATCATGTTTGAAAGACTGAACAGAGAGGCTGTAGTGAAAGACTGAACAGAGAGGCTGTAGTGAGCGGAAGAATGTCTTCATTGTGCTGTTTGTCTTTTCTTTTTCTCTGCTGTGCATAATTTCCTTTACGTATCCTCCCTCTCTTTCTCTGGTGTTTCCTCAATGTGATGTTGACTGGAGACATTGTTAGCCTTTTTATATAACTTTTAGTATTTTTGTTTGTAGGGTTTACTTGTGCAGAGAGAGCGAGAGAGAGAGAGAGAGAGAGAGAGAGAGAGAGAGAGAGAGAGAGAGAGAGACGCAATGCCCACAAATTCTCAAGATGAACCTAGAGAAGAGTCCCCTCAGCCAGCTGGTTCTTGGGCTCTGTTCACAAACAGACCCCACAGAGCCCCAGGACAGAAACACATTTAGACCCAACCAAATTATGAGAAAGCAAAAAGATAACTATTTGACACATTGGAAATAATCTACCAAAAAACTGAGCAAATTGGAACGCTATCTGGCCCTAAACAGAGAGTACACTGTGACTGACCCCAAATTAAGAATGTACAGACTCAGTGAGCACAGCCTTACTATTGAGAGAGGCCACCGTAGGCAGACCTGGCTCCCGACAGAAGACATGCTATATACCCACTAACCACAAAATGAGGTGGAAACTGAGCTGCACTTCCTAACCTCCTGCCAAATGTATGACCACATTAGAGACACATATTTCCCACAGATCCACAAAGAATTCTAAAACCAATTAAACAATGACAAAGTCCAACATCTGTTAGGAGAAATACAACAGTGTGCAATCACAGCAGAGAGATTTGTGGCCCGTTGTCATTAGAAAAGGGCAACCAGTGAAGAACAAACACCATTGTAAACACAACCTATATTTATCTGTTTATTCGTGTTCCCTTATATACTTCAACTAATTGCACATTGTTACAACACTGTACATGGACAATAATAGAACATTTGCAATGTCTATATTATTTAAACACTTTTGAGTGTAATGTTTATTAATGTTTCCCTTGTTTATTTCCCTCTTTCCCATTTATCGTTGATTCCCTTTGAATTGAAAGAGAGAGAGAGAGAGAGAGAGAGAGAGAGAATAAGTGTCTGCTCTGTGTTGCAGGGAGATGACAGGACTACATTTAGTATTTCACATCCACTCCCTACTGAATGTGTCCCTGTCCATAAGTTTCTCAGTCTCCCTCTATGTCAGGGTTAGAACCCTCTGCCTGAGGCCTTAGACCTTCAGTATATCTTGTGTATCTCCTGTCTACTGTATGTGTCAGACTGTCTAGCGGGGGTGAAAGCTTGACGTCGTGTTCCTGTGATTTACTATGTGCCTGAGAGATAAATCTTTACCACAATGTTCCAATGTTAAGAACATTATCTTCTGATGTACAGCTATTAACAGATATTTATTGCACATGTGTAGCTTTTAAGAAACAGATAAAGTACATTTATATTGTTCACATGCCACTTGTACATTTCTGAATTCTGAAATATTTAATTAGATATAGTATGTTAGTGTTGCGTAATGTGAGCATTGATAGTCTCATAAGGATGGTTATAGTCTGCATTTTGAGCTGCACCACTCCCTCAACGTCCAATCAGAGATGATTTGCGGGCTCCCATTGCAGCTGGAGGAATACAGTGACACCAATATGATTTGTTACTTCCTCATGACTCCAGGTCATCGCCCTCTGAGTACAAATACTTCAGTCTGAGATGTAGTCTGTCCTCCTCACTCAACCCACTTCCTGCTCCGTCCTCCAGCTAACGCTAAGTACTGTATCTGTCACGACACTGGAATCTGTATATCTCTCAAGAGGACCACAACGTAGAATACAGACAGTTCTTTCTCAATAAACCCACTGTGTGACATAGAGGCCTCTCCGTTCCACATGATGTACAGTATCTCTGTGAGTCATGTCACCAACATGACATCATGTATCAATCATACACTCGTTACTGCCTATAGGAAGTAGGGGAAACAAAACAGGGTTATTCCATCCGAGAGGAAGTGATAGAATGCACGTGATAGGACATGGGTAATCCTATCAGTCTGCACCACTGGGTTCTGTTCATCCACTGGTCTGGAGGTGGTGTTTAAAGAGAAGAGAGTGGAACCTGTACTAGGACATGCTTATGTAAATCGATGCTGTCAGTCATTCCAGTCTCCTCTACATTCCAAGGTGTCCATAAACATAAGCACATCCCCTTTCCTTATGGAGGACACTGCAGTCACAAGTTGCACCATCAGTCAGCTCACATATTTTTTACTTAACCTTTATTTAACTAGTTAAGAACAAATTCTTATTTACAATGACAGCCTACCTACAGGGTCACCCCCTGGAGCAAATTAGGGTTAAGTGCCTTGCTCAAGGACACATCAACAGGTTTTTCACCTTGTCAGCTCAGGTATTCGAACCAGCAACCTTTCGGTTACTGGCCCAACGCTTTAACCGCTAGGCTACCTGCCGCCCGATATCTGATGCCTGTAAACTGGTTCACAGCCCCCAAACAGAAACAAGTAAACCCTCCAGCTATTTTGTGATTGTCTGGAAACCGTTGAAAGGGCTTTATCAAACACAAACCCTGGCTCTGACTCATAAAGTTATTTGCGTTTATCTTTTCTAAACACCTTGGAGACGCGGTGACCATCACTGCCTGACAAAAGCCAGGGAATTAGAATTCCTGTTAAAAAAAATAGTCCTTTCTAAAATAAATAAATGGATGATTCCTCCACCAAGGACAGTGTTAATGGTGAGAGGAGTTAGCAGAGTGAAGCATGGTCAGCATCCAGACAGTCCTGTGCTTCAGTCAGCCCAAGGTGACTCTGCAGCTGCTTCTTCACAAGCTTTATTCTAACATTATAGTATACATTCCCAAGATGCATTGCTCTCTGGGGAGGAAGATAACTTTCTTGTTTTTCTGTGTTTGCCTCTCAATGTGGACTATCTTTCCGGGGGGGAACGTTTTTTTGTTTTATGCCATCTTGTTTTGTGAAGTGATAGGGTGGGAATGAAAGGCATTAAATAGCCTTAGTCAGAGGGAAGAGAATGTGGGCTCCCTCGCCAGGCCCCGCATGTGTGTCACCCTCTCAGTTACCTCTGGGCTGGGGCAGCCCAGGCTTTGTGAGGGGTCCAACATGCTTGAAAGGGACACACAGCATGCGGTCTGCAGAGTCCCCCATCCTGCTCCACACACACACACATCACAAGAAAAGAAGAAACGTCCACAAACTCCCTTTGAATATTTAAAAGAAAAGAGAGTTATCAGGAAGAAAAGGACAGAAAGAGGAGAGGAGAGAAGAAGGTATGTCCATTGAGTTGGCTGGGGATAGTGAGAGAGAGGGAGGAGTGAATGAACTCCACCATGAACATTACATTGTATGTGTGTTGATCACAGTGAGCCCCGCATTAAGATCCCATCATACACTGGGGGAAACACTAGCTGTGGATGTGGAGAGTCTGTGGAGAGTCTGCTGGGGTGTGAGAAGGACTTGGCTGGACCGTAGGGTGATACTGTATCAAGAACACCAGTCTAATTTGCTGCCCAGGGTCTAATTTGCTAGTCTTTTTTGGGGCTGATTTGGCGCCTTTTCATCTCTGAGTTTAACCCTGAAATGCCATTGGATCTCATAGTTCTCTCTGCATGGTGCTTTATGACCATTCTCTCAAGTAAAGCCAGTATCTGGAAGAATATGCCTGTCACCAATTAAGCCAAGGTGGATTCTTCTTTGTATTGGAGTCTTTGTATTGGAGTCTTTGTATTGAAAGTGACAGGCAATGAAATGTTACTGAGCTGTATTTTGCACACTGGTACTGTACACATTGCTTGACACTGGGACCTTAAACTATCGCTGGACTACTCAGATTTGGGAATATCAGACTAGGAGCTGGATGTGTTGATGTGGCTGTGATAAGGATCAATCCCAGTGGGATCTGTGTTATTACAGCAGACACCATGCAGCCTGTATCTCTGCTGGTGGCGGTGCTGGCCATGTCGGTGATGCTGGGGGTCTGCCCTCATAAGGGTCCTCATCATGGGGTCCCTCGCCACACTGGTCTGTGGAGCTCTCCGCCCCACTGGTGTAAGAGACAGCAGGGGAAGACTCAGGGGCCCCATCAAGACCCCCTGCCTCTGAGGCACCACGGCAACAAAGCACACAAATGTAACCACATCTTCCACAGTAAGTCTAATCAAATTATTTGTGCATTCTATCGAAGGGCAGAGAAGCTTGGAGCTTTTACAAATGAATTGATCCCAAATGTATCCCTTTTCCTAGTAATTGAGTTTTTATAAATATCACAAGTTGATATTCTCCCGGAGTGGGATGCAGGGAAGGGTAGAAAAGTTGTTTCTCCTTTCATGCTATGTTTTCTCACCTTGGAGGTTGTGCCAAGGAAAGGCGAAATGGCTGTACTGTTAAAAGCACTCTACTGTCTCCTCTCCCGGCTCACTGCCGTCACAGCCAAGACAAATATGTTATTTTCTCTGCCTCTGTGCTGCTCTGATCAAGGTCGCCTGCTCTGCGATCGAGATGAGATATGCGCGAGAGAGGCTGCCTGTTTGGAGAGAAGCTCAGCGATTGTTATCTGATACTGTATGGATGGATGGCTGTCGTAGGCAATGAAGAGGAAACAGAGAAGATTTGCCCCAAGTCCAATGTTGATTGTAAAACAAAGAAAAAGATAGTGAACACAAAGTATTTGTTTCAATGATATCTGAGCTATTGTCTGATTTTGTTGTGTTTGGTTCCTTACTTCTCAGAATGAAGCTCAAATCTTTTAATCAGAATTGTCTTCATACTCTGTTGGTCCCTCAAATTCAAATCTGACCTCGAAGATAGTTCCCCTTTCATTATTCTCCTCTAATCAGGGACTGGTTTAGACCTGGAACATCAGGTTGGGTGATGCTCTGAAGGAGTTTACTGTAGCTACCTCAGTTTTGTTACTGTAGCTACCTCCGTTATGTTACTGTAGCTACCTCCGTTATGTTACTGTAGCTACCTCAGTTTTGTTACTGTAGCTACCTCAGTTTTGTTACTGTAGCTACCTCAGTTGTGTTACTGTAGCTACCTCAGTTTTGTTACTGTAGCACCCTCAGTTTTGTTACTGTAGCTACCTCAGTTGTGTTACTGTAGCTACCTCAGTTTTGTTACTGTAGCTACCTCAGTTTTGTTACTGTAGCTACCTCAGTTTTGTTACTGTAGCTACTTCAGTTTTGCTACTGTAGCACCCTCATTTTTGTTACTGTAGCAACCTCAGTTTTGTTACTGTAGCTACCTCAGTTTTGTTACTGTAGCTACCTCAGTTGTGTTACTGTAGCTACCTCAGTTTTGTAGGATAGTCCTTCTTCACTTTCTACAATAATTTACAACACACCGCCTGCATTCAGTGAATGCTCTCCACATGCCAGTCCTCTGTCAGACCCCATGTTGCTGGTCTCAATGGAGCCAGGTTCCATAATTGCCTGTATGTTTCAGTCTTGTACTGTTCTCTCCTGTTGGCTCCAGGAAAAGTTTAATTCCATTTGGAAGTATTCAGCTGAGCAGCCTGTGGCAGAACCAGGGCAATTAAAGGATTGGTGGAAGCCTGGCAGGAGGGACACACTGTAGAACACTGAGACACAGAGAATGGTTAAAGAAAAGAGCAGAATCACATTTGAGACCTAAATAGAGAGGAATGAATGAGACTGAGAAATAGAGGAGATAATGAGATTGAATGACTAACTTTTCGCCATAATCTGTTTGCCAGTTTGGCCTCCTGATCATTCTATTCCTCATCCTACATACAATGAGGCATAACTAACTAAGCTCAACACATTGTACACAAAATGATGGATAGGTTACAGTTGTTCTTATGGTATGATAATACATTTTCATTTTCAGAATGTATTTATTTAGCCTGTGTGTTGTCAATAACTGCTCCATCGCAGCTCAAAATGGTGATATGCCAGTGGCCCTTGGGTTACTCAAGTTTTGCTCCACAAAAGCGTGTGGAGTATGTGCCATTCTCCCCTCTTCCAGAAGCTTTAGGGTGGCAGGTAGCCTAGCGGTTAGTGTGAGTGTTGGGCCAGTAACCAAAAGGTTGCTGGTTTGCATACCTGAACTGACCAGGTGAAAAACATGTTGATGTGTCCTTGAGCAAGGCACTTGCTCCAGGGGCTGACACTGTAGGTAGGCTGTCATTGTAAATAAGAATTTGTTCTTAACTGACTTGCCTATTTAAATAAAGGTTAAATAAATATGCCCATGACGGAGGATATGCCCACTAACTCTCACTGGAGGGCGCTGTTGGGTAACTAATACGGCCTCAAAGGAGAGGGCCTGAGCTGAAATTATAGGCTCTTTGTATGGGCTCTGAAATTACTTTTTATTAAGATTCTTAATTCATGTAAAAAAAAAAAATCATATGCCATTTACATAAAACATTTACTCATAAAATTAATCAAATTCAACCATGATTTTTTATGAATATCTGTCATCTCTGGAGTATTGTCTAAAATCACAGACTTGACATTTCTGTTCTAGAATTAATGAAATGTAAAAGAACATGGTAAACTGCATTGAAAAGACAATTACAAAAAAAAAAATCGTTCAATTTTGAGTATATTTTATCTTATTATGTTGAAAAACAGTAGGCTTAAAATAAATAATAGACTACTTTGGCTATCTGAAGGTTTTAGCCTGGAAATACGGTAAATTTTAATCTTACACATATAAAAGTAGATTATAGCATCATCGATTGTGGTTAAGGGAAACCTAGTTCCAGGATAATCACCCTTAAAGTGAATTTTAATTGACTGATTAAGATTTGTATCTCGCCCAAGCAGAAAGCCAAAGCGTGAGATTAGGAGCATAGAACAGTTTGTATTGCCAACAGCGCTCGTGTGGCCTAATGTAGCCGGTTGTAGACACGCGGCTGTGTGGGAGCTAGGCTTTAGTTGCGCTTTGCACCCAAATTGATTTGATATCCCACAGCTTCTGTGCACTTATTTTTAGAGCACATTTTATTCCATAGGTTATAGGCTAATACTTGTGTTTTTGTTTGTTCTATTCTATATCATATATTTTTTTTGGGGGGGATAGAAACAACTTGAAGTCAACCAAACCAGAGTTTATGTTCTGTTCTATTCTATATTATAGTATATTATGTCCTATTATATTCTACTATTACGATTATGTTTATGATTATGATAATCATGATTACTGTAATTATTATTATATAATATTGCTTAGTATAAAATCCAGATTTGTAAGAACAGGGAAAAGTCTTAAAATAGTTGTACACATTGTGGCCTGATCTACCGTTCACACACATAGGTAACCTAAAGGCTTACCACATGCATGGGAATTATGAATAACAACCATAACTGTAGTGTGGTAGTTGGCTACATACATAAATGCTACCGGTCACCTCGGTAAGTGACAAGATTTGACAGCTCAGCTGCGCTTCGCTCTCCAATCCAGCCTGGAAGAGGTTAAATTTCTTCAATTGGAAAAACCAATTGTAAGCTTCTTGAAGGGGGGAGAATGGCACATACCATTTGACGAGGCATTCAGCTCCAGTGAATGAAGTGCTGTGCATGCGAATTCGAATCCCCCTGGCCGAGGTGAAAGGGTCCGCGGTGCACACAGGGGATTCGAAAACTCTAATGGGCTTTTGTGGAGCTAAACTTGAGTAACCCAAGGGCCACTGAATTTTTGGAAAAGTACGAGTGATCCTCGATCAATGGATCCTGGTTACAGTCTCCAGCCTTTTGCCTAGCTAAACCCGGAGAAAAGAAACTTCGGAAGTTCCCGTTGTCAAGTGACAGATTAAAAAACGGGCCGAAATGATGTGACTGCGCGCATCCAGTATATCTGAGGGGTTTACAACGGACGTCCACTGATTTTCTTTCATGATTTCTCTGTGGATTGTTGTCTATAATTTCCTTAATTTATGTTCCATATAAATGGGAAGAGGATTGTTTGAACTGGATTATACAGATGCCCGTTAAACGAGAACGCACGACTGAGACGGGATGACAAACTCCAAGAAGCGATAGAACTGTTCTTAACATCTACCTAAATAACATGTAAAAAAAGAAATAAACTCGAAACTTGCTTCCATCGCTTTTGGATATCACGTCAGTTTATACGAACTATTGATACAGCGCAGAGCACGGGTCCTATTCCCGTTTTGCGGTTCTTGTTCCCGGTCGATTTTTGTATTCTCCACAATTCATGGAATACTACTTTTGAGAAGTCACTTATATTGGAATAACATTTAATTATTAAGCTAATATTAACTATTTTATTTCGTAATTTGTTTCCTCGAAATTCTGAAACCAGTTTTGAAATTAACATCAAGATTATGGAGTGGATTGTTGAAGTATTTTACGAATAATTTGGATTAATCAAGCAATATTCTCAGACTAGAGACGTTGAATAATGTCGCCAACTTCTATTGGGATTGCGGTTTTACTTGGAATTCTCCATGTGTGCTCAGGTAGGCAACTGATTATTCCCATGATGCTTTGTATTTGGACATGTCACTTGGGTCGGACATTTGGTATGAATATAAAATTAATATATGTAATTGAATGGCACAACTGTATGACAATAAATTGTACCAATCCTCGTTGCTAAGAAAAGTATCCTAGGTCTAGGACTTTTTTTTAATTGCAGGTAAATTATGAAAGTGTGAAACAGAACTGTGAACCTAAACATTTAAAATCAGTGTTGGGGCAAAGTGTTTTTTGTTTTATCTTTAGGACCAACTAAATCATACAATAACACACAAAGGGCTGCTAGGCCTATGCCTACTTCCCCTGACATGAACAGCATGATCAATCATATCGAATACAATTGTATTGGTCACATACACATATTTAGCAGATGTTATTCTGGGTGTAGCAACATGCTTGTGTTCCTAGCTCCAACAGTGCAGTAGTATCTAACAATTCAAAATAAAAGCCTTCTGAAGAGTACATTAGGTTACACTGTACTTGGTGACACTGCAAACTTCCTGCTGCTCTTGACTGCAAGAAGTCTACTTTCAGGGATGGGTGAGAGGGCAGACTAGGTTTCTAACCCTGAACTGACTGAACAGTATGCAGTATGCAGGCCTATCACAGTGATTCCTGTGGTAGGCTTGGGGGGAGCTGCCCTCATCACTCGAACAGACAGTGGTGGACCCTGTGGAGATTGGGGTGTAGTGTTTGTCCTGGTGATAGCGTGGTCCATTCCCATAACGGATGTGGTTACCACTAGTTACCACAGCCACAAAGTCAGAATTGGCTGTATCTTAATAATTCCTGAAAACAAAAATAGCTTTTTGGTCTTAATTGAAGATTAAGGTTAGCACTGTGACTAAGTCCTGTACTGAAGGTAAGGGTTAAGGTTAGGATTAGGTTTAAAATCCCATTTTAAGAAGATAAATTGTAGGTTTATGACTTTGTGGCTGCGGTAACTAGTAACTATCCTACACTAGCTCATCTGTATTCTCTTTGGACATGATATAGAGATATAATGTCAAAACCTATCTTGTAACTATTCTTATTGTGTTGCAACTACTGTGTAGCTTTGTGTGGTGCTGTAGGAACTTGTTCTACTTGTCTAAATGGAAATGTATTTACAATGCATCTTTCATACACCATTTTGCTGGTGGCGTTTTGGCATCAAAGACATTGTTCAGCAATCCATTACTTAGATGTAATCATTTTGTGGCTAATTTTCTTCCTGTATTGTGTGCTGTTTGGTTTGTGTCTCGCCAGACTCGCTTTTTATGTTGTATTAGTAAAGGAGTGAACTCAGGAGTAGTTGTGGCAAAACAGAGACACAACAGAGACCTGCTCGCCGAACATCTCATTCCAAAATAATGGGCATTAATATGGAGTTGGTCCCCCCCCTTTGCTGCTCAAACAGCCTCCACTCTTCTAAGAAGGCTTTCCACTAGATGTTGGAACATTGCTGCGGGGACTTGCTTCCATTCAGCCACAAGAGCACTAGTGAGGTCAAGCACTGATGTTGGCCGATTTAGGCCTGGCTCGCATCGGCGTTCCAATTCATACAAAGGTGTTAGATGGGGTTGAGGTCAAGGCTTTGTGCAGGCCAGTCAATTTCTTCCACACCGATCTCGAAAACCATTTCTGTATGGACCTTGCTTTGTACGTGGGGCATTATCATGCTGAAACAGTAAAGGGCCTTCCCCAAACTGTTGCCACAAAGTTGGAAGTGCAGAATTGTCTAGAATGTCATAGTATTCTCTAGCGTTAATATTTCCCTTCACTGGAACTAAGGGGCCCGAACCATTCAAAACAGCCCCAAACCATTATTCCTCCTCCAACAAACTTTACAGTTGGCATTATGCATTCAGGCAGGTAGCGTTCTCCTGGCATCCAACAAACCTAGATTAGTTCATCAGACTGCCAGATGGTGAAGCATGATTCATCACTCCAGAGAACGCATTTCCACTGATCCAGAGTCCAATGGCGGCGAGCTTTACACCACTCCAGCTGACGCTTGGCATTGTGCATGGTGATCTTAGGCTTGTGTGCGGCTGCTCGACCATGGAAACCCATTTCATGAAGCTCCCGACTAACAGTTCTTGTGCTGACGTTGCTTCCAGAGGCAGTTTGGAACTCGGTAGTGAGTGTTGCAACCGAGGACAGACAATCTTTATGCACTACACGATTCAGCACTCGGCGGTCCCGTTCTGTGAGCTTGTGTGGTCAACCACTTTGCAGCGGAGCCGTTGTTACTCCTAGACATTTCCACTTCACAATAACACCACTTGCAGCTCTAACAGGGCCAAAAATGTGGCATCCTATGACGGTGCCACGTTGAAAGTCACTTAGCTCATCAGTAAGGACATTCTACTGCCAATGATTGTCTATGGAGATTGCATGGCTATGTGCTCGATTTTATACACCTGTCAGCAACGGGTGTAGCTGAAATAGCTGAATCCACTAATTTGAAGGCATGTCCACAAACTTTTGGCCATGTAGTGTATTTTATCAACTGCTACTAATACCTGCTTTTCAAAGCAACATAAAGCAGAGTTTCACAGAGTGATTTTGATTATATTACAGTTGATTCAAACTCATGAAAGGTAGGCTACTATTCAAAGAAAAACCTTTGACTTACAGTCTCCTTTTGACTGCAGTATATTATAGCTTCAGTTGGCCTATTTAATTACATCTAAGTCTCAGGTAATTATTTTCCAGTTGAAACCTGGCAGAATATTATAGCCTACCTGTACTTAATGGTTAGTATTCTGCCTAATGTGCTTTAAAACACTTTCTCTTTCAGCAGATCGTGAACTTAAAAGTAAACGCCGAAATTATATGGCTGGGTATGATCGTGATAATAATTAAGCAGATTGACTCCATAAAAATCCTATCTCATAACTGAAACGGAAAAAGCAAGTTGTAAAGATGTATACGATGCTAGGGGAAAGGTTTGATTTAACACAGAGGTCAATAAAACCAAGCATTACATAATGCTCTGTGATTGAAATTCAGGGCGGTTTATGTGCTCGTCTGTCTGACTCGCATGCTCATTCCTCTTACTGATTGGTTTCCTGAATTGCATACTTGTTTTCTGTGGTGCTAAGTTAGCTGTGACCAGAGAGAGAGAAAGAGAGAGTCTATTCCATTTGCTTTGGCAATGTAAACATATGTTTCCCATGCCAATAAATCCCTTTGAATTTAATTGAATTGACTTAAAAGGGGCAGAGAGAGAGAGTGGTGGGAACTCTTGCAGGCGTTGGTCACTGCTGTGAGGAAACAGTGTAGCGCTTTAACAAGCGCCTGCAGGGATAGAGGTCAGGGTTCACATTTCAGCCTCCATGGCAAAGCAGAGCAGGGCTGACCCTCCCTGGGCAGCTGGGGCTGTGTCAGGAATGCTCCTGTCTGGACTAGGATCTCCTCCTCCAGACACCATGGTTTCTAATTACGGTTGGCACTTGGACTGGGTCTGGGGATGTCCGTGTTATCCTGGGATAGAGAGACAGGTGACCGTGGGACGGAAGGGATGCCAATAGAACTGGACTGTCTATCACGTCTTCGGCGCCCGGGGAACAGTGGGTTAACTGCCATGTTCAGGGGCAGAACGACAGATTCTTACCTTGTCAGTTCAGGGATTCAATCCAGCAACCTTTCGGTTACTGAACCAAAGCTGCTACCCTGTAGACCACCTGCCGCCCCTATATTTCTGACAGTCATTATAGATTCTTTGAATATCTCTGAGATATTCAACAATTTGGTCAGTTTGTATTATTTCTACATTCAGTCAACCATCTTCATTACTTGCACTTTATGGTCATCAGAGAGAGAGAGAGAGAGTCTTTACCCCTCTCTGACCTGTGATGACTTGCTGGTTGCTGTCTGGTAGTACATTGATACCCATGTCCATCACGTGGTCCCCTGTTATCAGGTGATTCATCCTGTTGCTAAATGGCTCCTATCTCAGCCTGCTATCGGTCCTCAAGAGTTCTGCCCTCCAGACCTTACTCACCTTGATGATACTGTAAACATCCTGCTGGACTGAAGGTCAATTTATTGTTTTCCCCATTGAAAACAATAAATTGGAGTCATGTTGTACTAGGTCTATATGGACTAAAGGTGAAGTAACTTCTTTGGATAGTGGCTTTATACACCATAAAGTGCTGTAGACAGTCCATGAAAGTGTGTGTTGGTTACAGAGTGGGAGAGGCTATAATGACTGCATGTATTAGACAGGGAGGAATGTGAACGTAAGAGGAGTGGAGAGGGAGGGTTCACCTGTGAGCTGAGCTCTGGTGCTCGTTAATTGGCTGTGGTGCCTGCTGTGTCCTGTCATACCACCAGTTGCGGGGGGGGGGGGGGTCTACAATTTATTATCTGCACTTAGGAGTCAATTTGTCAAGACCTCAACTGCTCTGGGCTGCTGGGGCTGTGGCTCTTGAATAGAGGTCCACTCTCACTGCCCAGCCCTTTACACACACAACAAGGAGGCTACGCCTGGCCATAAACCCACTGGAGAGAGGGAGAGCAGGCAGGAGTCATCAATCTACTACCAGTCCGTCCATCATGTCTGTTAATACCTTTGTGTTTACTGCTGAGCTGAAATAAGCAAAAAGTGTGATTTTTGTTCATCTAATCTATACCAAACCAGTGTGAGATGACCAGCATCCACAGAGCTCCATGAACAGCTTTCAGAAACCTAATCCCCATTAACCTAATCCTAATCATGCACAGTTTACACCCTGAGATCCAGGATTAGTCCAACTCTGGTTTTGGCTCTATCAAACCGTACTGAGTATTTAGCAGAGGAATGCAGGAGGACGGCCCACATGATCTGTGTACAACTCGGAGGGAGGGGGGGAGAGGTAGTATGTCTATATCACCAACTCTCCCAGGTCATTAGTGACTGACTAGATAAACATTTCAAATCAGTATGTTTGAGGGAGATACATCTGCAGTCAGTGACTCTTAATGATCTGCTTTCCCCCAAATTGTCTTCCTTTAATGGGCCTAAAAGTGCTCTTTAATTGGAATAATTAGTACATCCATTTTACGTCATTAGTTTTGTAATTTGCAGACTCAGGCTGCAGTCGGACTGATAAGCACTTCTAATAGAGGACACTGAGATAGTTCAGATGATTGGAGGAACCCTCCCTTTTCCCCGAGCACCAACCCACTCTCCATATTTATAACCCCTGAAGAATCCAATACTACCTCTTCCCAGGCCAGGTCGGGGTGAGGGTGGGGTGTGTGGAGTCACTGGGTATGTATGGTCACTGGTTAAAGGCTTAGTTAATGAATCAGTGTTCGTCAGGCTGTCTGTGGGTCTGAGCTCAGACTTGGTCGGAGAAGACATAGTTAAGCCATGAGGAGAATAACAAGTCTACAGCCCAACATGGCATTGGACTCTATAACCCCAACCTTAACCCTGTGGAGAAACACTATGAGGACATTAACATATCTACATCCCAACAGCACTATGAGGACATTAACAGGTTTACATCCCAACAACACTATGAGGACATTAACAGATCTACATCCCAACAGCACTATGAGGACATTAACAGGTTTACATCCCAACAACACTATGAGAACATTAACAGATCTACATCCCAACAGCACTATGAGGACATTAACAGGTTTACATCCCAACAACACTATGAGGACATTAACAGATCTACATCCCAACAGCACTATGAGGACATTAACAGGTTTACATCCCAACAACACTATGAGGACATTAACAGATCTACATCCCAACAGCACTATGAGGACATTAACAGGTTTACATCCCAACAACACTATGAGGACATCAACAGATCTACATCCAAACAGCACTATGAAGACATCAACAGGTTTACATCCCAACAACACTATGAGGACATTAACAGATCTACAACCCAACAAGACTATGAGGACATTAACAGATCTACATCCCAACAACACTATGAGGACATCAACAGATCTACATCCAAACAGCACTATGAAGACATCAACAGGTTTACATCCCAACAACACTATGAGGACATTAACAGATCTACAACCCAACAAGACTATGAAGACATCAACAGGTTTACATCCCAACAACACTATGAGGACATCAACAGATCTACATCCAAACAGCACTATGAAGACATCAACAGGTTTACATCCCAACAACACTATGAGGACATTAACAGATCTACATCCCAACAGCACTATGAGGACATTAACAGGTTTACATCCCAACAACACTATGAGGACATTAACAGATCTACATCCCAACAGCACTATGAGGACATTAACAGGTTTACATCCCAACAACACTATGAGAACATTAACAGATCTACATCCCAACAGCACTATGAGGACATTAACAGGTTTACATCCCAACAACACTATGAGGACATTAACAGATCTACATCCCAACAGCACTATGAGGACATTAACAGGTTTACATCCCAACAACACTATGAGGACATTAACAGATCTACATCCCAACAGCACTATGAGGACATTAACAGGTTTACATCCCAACAACACTATGAGGACATCAACAGATCTACATCCAAACAGCACTATGAAGACATCAACAGGTTTACATCCCAACAACACTATGAGGACATTAACAGATCTACAACCCAACAAGACTATGAGGACATTAACAGATCTACATCCCAACAACACTATGAGGACATCAACAGATCTACATCCAAACAGCACTATGAAGACATCAACAGGTTTACATCCCAACAACACTATGAGGACATTAACAGATCTACAACCCAACAAGACTATGAAGACATCAACAGGTTTACATCCCAACAACACTATGAGGACATCAACAGATCTACATCCAAACAGCACTATGAAGACATCAACAGGTTTACATCCCAACAACACTATGAGGACATTAACAGATCTACATCCCAACAGCACTATGAGGACATTAACAGGTTTACATCCCAACAACACTATGAGGACATTAACAGATCTACAACCCAACAAGACTATGAGGACATTAACAGATCTACATCCCAACAACACTATGAGAACATTAACAGATCTACATCCCAACAGCACTATGAGGACATTAACAGGTTTACATCCCAACAACACTATGAGGACATTAACAGATCTACATCCCAACAGCACTATGAGGACATTAACAGGTTTACATCCCAACAACACTATGAGGACATTAACAGATCTACATCCCAACAGCACTATGAGGACATTAACAGGTTTACATCCCAACAACACTATGAGGACATCAACAGATCTACATCCAAACAGCACTATGAAGACATCAACAGGTTTACATCCCAACAACACTATGAGGACATTAACAGATCTACAACCCAACAAGACTATGAGGACATTAACAGATCTACATCCCAACAACACTATGAGGACATCAACAGATCTACATCCAAACAGCACTATGAAGACATCAACAGGTTTACATCCCAACAACACTATGAGGACATTAACAGATCTACAACCCAACAAGACTATGAAGACATCAACAGGTTTACATCCCAACAACACTATGAGGACATTAACAGATCTACATCCCAACAGCACTATGAGGACATTAACAGGTTTACATCCCAACAACACTATGAGGACATCAACAGATCTACATCCAAACAGCACTATGAGGACATTAACAGGTTTACATCCCAACAACACTATGAGGACATCAACAGATCTACATCCAAACAGCACTATGAAGACATCAACAGGTTTACATCCCAACAACACTATGAGGACATTAACAGATCTACAACCCAACAAGACTATGAGGACATTAACAGATCTACATCCCAACAACACTATGAGGACATCAACAGATCTACATCCAAACAGCACTATGAAGACATCAACAGGTTTACATCCCAACAACACTATGAGGACATTAACAGATCTACAACCCAACAAGACTATGAAGACATCAACAGGTTTACATCCCAACAACATTATGAGGACATTAACAGATCTACATCCCAACAGCACTATGAGGACATTAACAGGTTTACATCCCAACAACACTATGAGGACATCAACAGATCTACATCCAAACAGCACTATGAAGACATCAACAGGTTTACATCCCAACAACACTATGAGGACATTAACAGATCTACAACCCAACAAGACTATGAGGACATTAACAGATCTACATCCCAACAACACTATGAGGACATCAACAGATCTACATCCAAACAGCACTATGAAGACATCAACAGGTTTACATCCCAACAACACTATGAGGACATTAACAGATCTACAACCCAACAAGACTATGAAGACATCAACAGGTTTACATCCCAACAACACTATGAGGACATTAACAGATCTACATCCCAACAGCACTATGAGGACATTAACAGGTTTACATCCCAACAACACTATGAGGACATCAACAGATCTACATCCAAACAGCACTATGAGGACATGAACAGATCTACATCCCAACAACACTATGAGGACATTAACAGATCTACATCCCAACAGCATGGGGTGCTGTGGTGAAGAAGCTGTGCTAGCATGGGGTGCTGTGGCGAAGAAGCTGTGCTAGCATGGGGTGCTGTGGTGAAGAAGCTGTGCTAGCATGGGGTGCTGTGGTGAAGAAGCTGTGCTAGCATGGGGTGCTGTGGTGAAGAAGCTGTGCTAGCATGGGGTGCTGTGGCGAAGAAGCTGTGCTAGCATGGGGTGCTGTGGTGAAGAAGCTGTGCTAGCATGGGGTGCTGTGGTGAAGAAGCTGTGCTAGCATGGGGTGCTGTGACCCGTACATAAAAAAAAAAAAATAATAACTCAGACATCCCTCACCTTCGTGTCCTCCCCTGGGGAGACATTGAAGACAGCCTTTCTCTCTGTCTCCCCCTCTCAGCCTCCTTGCCTTGGTAAACATTCTCTTGGATGGCTTGGATACACTTTTAAAATGCTAAAACTGCTCTTTGGTTGTCTGTCAGGGGAAAACACCATAAAGAGATTGAGTAGAAGTGATTAAATTAGCAGAAAAAAGGAGAGGCCACTAATTAGTTGATTTATACTCATTTATACTTGATTTATACTCAACTTGCCTTCTCAGACCATCCTCCATTTAGCCTCTTCTCCAACCTTTAAATGCATTTTCTATATCTAATTTGTCCAGTTAAAGGGCCCCAGCTTTTCTTCCTCTACTTCCTGAAGTGATTTTATTAGGTAGACAGGCTACATTTATGGTGCCTATCTGTGTCACCAGTTCAACAGTTCAAGCTTCATCAGCAACTTTTCACAAGCAGTTTTCTTATTATGTAGAGAGAGAGAGAGAGAGAGAGAGAGAGAGACTAGCTACAAAGCATTATTAACCACAAGGTGTGACCTTGAAATGTACCACTACAGACCTGCTCCCACCTTACAGCAGTAACCATGGCGATGACACCTCAAACAAATGGTTGAATTCAAACATGTAGGCCTAAGCATCTTGAACATTATTTTTGAATGCCTTTCAAGGCTAAGATAACGTCCAATGCTAAATCACGCTGCTATCTCTGCTCAGAGCAGCAGACAGACACAATAACCATTCACGTCTCCAGCCACAGGCAGCAGCCTGATACATTTACCCCATTACAGATTTAGGATTTCCACATTTTCAAAGAGCTATTTTACTGCAACCACCACTCTTTACTCCCCCCTGAAAGGCCTATGGTGCTGTTTATTTATCACTGTCACCTCACCCAGTCTCCTTGATCTGCACTAGGACTGCCTCCACTCTGCACACTCTGCCCAGAGCTGCAGATATGAAAGTCCTAATTGAATAATGATTCAGCTGTTGGTGGCTGCGAGCCAGGTTCTTCATGCCTTAAGCACTAAATTTCTTCTACGCTCTGTTTTTTGTGTGTCACTGTATCTGAACTATAAGCTTGGCTCAATGTAGGAAATGTGTAGCTGAGTTATAGAATCTTTCATCCCATGCTGTAGATCTGGCCTCTGGTAGCTACATTAGCGTAAGCAGAGCTTTTGGCCTAGATCCCAGCATGGCTACAGTATAACTCAGGGGCGCCACTTTGGTTTTAGAAGTGGGGGGGACATAATATGTATTATACATTTTTTTTTATCCAGTCAGATAAACACTCCAAACAGCCTACCCAGCCGCTCGGAGTCGTCCGCATGGTCCTAAAGCACACCGTTGCCCCGTTTTGTATCACATTCCAATGATAAAACTGGGGTGGACAAAATTGCAATTACAGAATGTGGGCCCCAGTGAAAGTTGCGCACCTGGTATAACTAATGGTACTGTAAACGCCCTGATCTCTGATGATCAATGAATGCTGCTCTACCTGATAGTTGTGGTTCTTTCCGACATTTGTTCTGACAGCCTGTGTTGACAGCAGACCGGAGTGGTTGATTATTCCCTCCCTCCCTCCTCTCACAGCCTGGAGATCTTCTCTCTACTGATTGAAATCATCCCTAGACTGGACCCGTGCTTCCTATTCCCCTCAGCCATGTCCACTATCAGTGACCTCTCTCTGGCAGCCAGGATCAGCCAGAATCACTGACTGACTCACTGCAGTAAGACAGACTGAGGCGGGGACATGGACCAAAGGCTAAGATGAGCAAAGAATGTCCTGCAATCTGTACTGTGGACCAGATGCCCCTTTTTTCATGCTCAACATAAACCTGCCAGTGGTTTATTATAGCATACACTCTGTCACTACTATAGCCAGACACTGTCTTCTGTCATGAGTGTGCCACTGCTGAACAGTAGCCTCAGTAGTGATTGTGTGTGTATCTCCTGTTCCTGGAGATCATCCGTCCTGTAGGTTTTCACTCCAACCCTGTTCCTGGAGTGCTACCGTCCTGTAGGTTTTCACTCCAACCCTGTTCCTGGAGTGCTACCGTCCTGTAGGTTTTCACTCCAACCCTGTTCCTGGAGTGCTACCGTCCTGTAGGTTTTCACTCCAACCCTGTTCCTGGAGTGCTACCGTCCTGTAGGTTTTCACTCCAACCCTGTTCCTGGAGTGCTACCGTCCTGTAGGTTTTCACTCCAACCCTGTTCCTGGAGTGCTACTGTCCTGTAGGTTTTCACTCCAACCCTGTTCCTGGAGATCATCCATCCTGTAGGTTTTCACTCCAACCCTGTTCCTGGAGATCATCCGTCCTGTAGGTTTTCACTCCAACCCTGTTCCTGGAGATCTTCCGTCCTGTAGGTTTTCACTCCAACCCTGTTCCTGGAGACCATCCGTCCTGTAGGTTTTCACTCCAACCCTGTTCCTGGAGATCTTCCGTCCTGTAGGTTTTCACTCCAACCCTGTTCCTGGAGATCATCCGTCCTGTAGGTTTTCACTCCAACCCTGTTCCTGGAGATCTTCCGTCCTGTAGGTTTTCACTCCAACCCTGTTCCTGGAGATCATCCGTCCTGTAGGTTTTCACTCCAACCCTGTTCCTGGAGATCTTCCGTCCTGTAGGTTTTCACTCCAACCCTGTTCCTGGAGATCATCCGTCCTGTAGGTTTTCATTCTAATCTAGCGCACATGCTTCTAATAATTAGCTAGTTGATAAGCTGAATCAGGTTTAGTTACAACTGGGGTTGGAGTGAAAACCTACAGGACGGAAGATCTCCAGGAACAGGGTTGGAGACTCCTGATGTAGAGCATGTTAGAATGGGGTCAGGCCAGAGTAAAGAACAGCTAAAAATCAGTGGAACAGAGAGGACATGCCCTCTGGGACGTGTTGACATTTATGAAACACTTGTGAAGGGTTTGGCCAGGGGTAGGCTAATTAAAATAATTCCTCTCTGTTAATTGACATTGCTGTGTTCTTGTGCAGATCTCACTCCGCCCACCCCTCCACTCTGTGCTCGCTCCATTTCTGGAAGAAAAAGGGTTTGTGTAAAGTCATGGGGCAGATGTCTGTCTGACTGTGTGTCTGCTTTCATCAAATAGAACAGTGAAAGATGGGGTCAGAAACATGTCTAGATACATGATAGGTAATTTTCCATTTATAGCCTGTTGGCTGCATACTGGATGTCAGGACAGGACAGGACAGTTAGTATAGTGGGTGTTATAGAGTAGACTGGTTCAGGAGCAGTCATTCATCAGGAACAGGAAATGTATTTTTAATGCAAGACTACGCACACTCTCACTGCTGCAGATGTCTAAAAAAGGCCTCTTGGCTGTATTTCCCTGTCATTAATTTGGACAAAATATTTACTGTGCACCACAAGGCAAGCCTTAGGTCCTGGTTTAGTTTTTTCAGACCAGGTCCTGGTTTAGTTTTTCCAGACCAGATCCTGGTTTAGTTTTTCCAGACCAGGTCCTGGTTTAGTTTTTCCAGACCAGAGACTTTGCCACAGGAGTTGTGGTTCCTCAGAGACTCCTATTACCAAGCCACATTTAGTTACCATAAATAATACCCATTTCTCCATCCCTCAATGCATGCATACACATACACACGCATACGTTGCCCACACACATGCACACTATCACTCTGTTATGCTATTGTGCTAAGTTTTTACACCTTAAAACCTCTTGGCATCATTGGAGATGTGTTTGGATTCTTCACTCAGACGTTACCTTTGAACCCTTGACCAAACGCTGTAGCTGAAATTCCCTCTCAACACCCTGCTGTCCAGAGATTTGTTTCAGAATGTGTTTGGCTGAACATTTCGAATAGCTATGAGCTGTTAAGGTCATCAGCTCAACAGACAAATACTGAAATGCAACACGGCTCTAAACAGTTGAGCGTATCTGTCTCTGCCGTCTCCGAAATAACATTTGAAAAGCATTAGGTGTTTTCTGGCTGTGTCCTGCCCTTTTCTCCCCTCCCTCCTCCTCTAAATCCTCCCTTTTTTTTTTGTATTACATTTTATGTGAGTATTGTAAAGCACTCGATACTTGTAATTTCTAAATGACAAAAATGTATTTAAAAAAAAAAAGAAGAGCCCTCTGCACTTTTACAGTGACCTCGCATACCGTATGGTTAGAAACTACCGGGTGTAATTTGCTAATCTCTAAAATATGTGTTTTTTCCTGTCCAACGGTCCTATAAATATTCTAATATTACTCCTATAAATATTCTATAATATCTATTTGCTAGTACATGAGAGCAGAATTCAGCGGAGAGAGCATTACCATTTCCATCCCCTGTTGGGAAATAAAAGTTCCAACATATTCAGTTACCCCGTGGAACCTCTCCTGCTGCTCTGGCTACGCTGCTTTGACATAACATTGAGATCACACTGGCCAAACATCTTAAACAATTGTCTGTGTCACAATACAAAAACAATAGGTAATTGTTTTTATTCTCTTGTCCTGCACTTCCCTGAATCCCAGTCATAGAGGAGTTAGGTCTGACTGTAGTACTGGGGTTCTGTTCAGTCATAGAGGAGTTAGGTCTGACTGTAGTACTGGGGTTCTGTTCAGTCATAGAGGAGTTAGGTCTGACTGTAGTACTGGGGTTCTGTTCAGTCATAGAGGAGTTAGGTCTGACTGTAGTACTGGGGTTCTGTTCAGTCATAGAGGAGTTAGGTCTGACTGTAGTACTGGGGTTGTTATCAATGGGCTGTTTTCTCATCCTTCCACTGGCTCCAGTCAGTGTTGTTATAAATACACATGTTAATGTAGAGTTTGGGAGCTCCTTGTGAGACGGTCAGAGACGGTCAGAGACGGTCAGAGACGGTCAGAGAGAGTGACGTTGTCAGACGGCCAGAGACGGCCAGAGACGGTTAGAGACAGAGACGGTCAGAGACGGTCAGAGACGGTCAGAGACGGTCAGAGACGGTCAGAGACGGTTAGAGACGGTTAGAGACGGTCAGAGAGAGTGACGTTGTCAGACGGCCAGAGACGGTTAGAGACGGTTAGAGAGAGTGACGTTCCCAGACGGCCAGCGACGGTTAGAGAGAGTGACCTTGTCAGATGGCCAGAGATGGTTAAAGAGAGTGACTTTGTCAGACGGCCAGAGATGATTAGAGAGAGTGACAGCTCTTCTGTCTCCACACCCAGTAGTCTGAACGTAACGTCCCTCCCATACGCCTGTCGTCCATCATGACAGGCTGCTTCCTCTAACAAGGCTCTCATATCATGTCCTCCTTGTTTCATGGAATGGATATAGCTAATAACGAACAAGAACTGTATTTATCCTCCAGGAATCAGATGTTCCCTGGCGGCCCTTTGTGGGCTTTGACAGGTTTTGTGAGTTTCTAATGCCATGTGCTGGGGCAGCTTGACATGGAGGACAGGAGAGCTACAACTCATCCTGAATTGTGTCCCTTGGCCCTCCACTGAAAATTCATTGATTTCTTCTTTTCACATTTCAACACTTGTACTGCTGACACACCTCACAATTTGAGACAGTGTTAAAGGCTTGTCCCTTTGGGAAACACCTAGCTTGTTGGTTCACAGTCTTTCCTCAAGTCTAGTGATGCACTTGAGATAATTGCAATTAGAAGGAAAACCACTTAAAATAATTGAAAAATTAAGTTAATTTAGCTGTTATTGATAAATCAGCCAAATGTTAGTGCTATCTTCCCTCCTTCTCCCCCTGACTTAACACAAGCCCTATCACCCCCTCACCCTCACCTCCATGTTGTCATGCTGCCTGCTATCTTCCATCTGGATCGGCCCTGTGTGGAAAAAGCCTGGAGCCAGAGGGGGTTACACAGCTGCTGCCAATGTTTTAGCTCCAGACAGGGGCCCCAGAGCAGGATGGGCCCCAGTCTCCCAGAGGAGCACTCTCCTGGGCCGCCTCAATCCCGACCTGGCCTCTATCGCCAGGGGAGCTCCAGGGATGGCTTTTCCAGCTGACAAAGTGAGGAGCAGTGAGGAGCTGGGGCTGGTGCTCCCGGCCTGAGGGCCTCCTCTGGGTCTTCTCCTGATGAGTGATGGGGATTATGCCAGCACCCTGGAGCCTCTACTGGCACCCTACACCCCCCCCCCCCCCCCCCGCTGAGAACTAGCTAGGGCAGCTTGGTTTGATTGCAGCATCATCAAATCTGTCACCTGGATGTCTCACACCCAGACAGCAACAACCCAACACACCAACAAAAGGAGATTGTTCATCTGGGGCGATAGTAGTGTTGAGTTTCAGCTGTGTGTCTAAACCCTGAGGTAGGATGATTTTTTGCTTTATTAAAAGTGGCAGTAATTTTAACGGTGGCTGCATTATTGGTAAGTGATACTTGTTTTTAAGTGCTACAGTTGACTCCCCACAGTAATGGTACCACGCTCTGATTGGTAAACTGAGACATAGGAAGCTGGAAGAAAAGAGACCATAAAGATATCAATCCCACTGTTCCCCCAATTTCCCTCCTCCTTCCTTCTCCTCCTCCCCACCAGCCTCCCTATACACACCCACACAGGGAGCCTTAATCCTGGCTCTCAGCAGTGTAAGCGATAGCCTCACATTAAAAACAGGCCGCTGATCTGAAACAACTGGCAGAGTCATAAAACAAGCCCCTGATCTGATGCAACTGGCAGAGTCATTCACACTGCATTCCAGGGCGGGATCCTAGCGATGAAACACTATTAAGATTATTTTTCACATTCCTGCCTGTGTTGTCACCTGATCTGCAGGGCACAGGGGATCTGTCCTGTCTATTAGCCCAGGAATTTATCACGCAGTCTTTAATCTGGTTATCTTCACAAATCGAATCAATAGCTAGGTTCCTGTTTAATTGGCGACATATTTGATGCATGTTTTCTCAAACAGACTTGGTGTGGATAAATATCAGTGTGTGATGACGTAGTGCACACCGCCAAAAAGGTTTTGCTGAAGTTTTCATGTACCGAATAAAAATCGAAAGTTCAATGTGTTTCCATCGCATTTTCCACTCTACCGATAGTTTTGTCACAAAAACTGTTCGGTTAAATAGCAAATGTGCCAACTCTGGTCTTGGCACGTGCACTCGAGCCAACAACAGATACAGTGCGGGTAGGCTAGTCTACATGATGAGATTATTATGGATACGATTGATGATATTTGTATTTGTCAAACAGCCATCAAGCATCGATCATAATTTCACCAGAATAAAACCCTTTATTTATTGGAAAGCTCATCACCCTGTGATGTTCATCATACATTATTTAATCTGTTGCCAAATAAACTGGCAACAGATGAATCCCTCACCACAACATATCATCGCAAGTTTACTTCAATACGATGATATGTTATTATATCAATATTTGCACATAAAGGCGTTTCCACCGCCATTCCTCATATAAAAGATCCCACCAATGTCGAACAAACTAATTATCTTTTGGCATTTATAAAATTCTACCGAAACATCCTGTTTCCATCACAGCTGTCGTGATTTTTTTTTTTTATATGGTATTACTTTACTCACATAAGCACTGGGGATGGAAACATGGTATTCTTCATGTTCTCTTCATAACTCCTGTTTCTCTGCTCTTTTGAAAGCTCTTCCTATTCGAAGAGACTTTGTGCCGCTGTACATGCTGTCATTGGCTGGTGTGGTGTGGGCACAGTGGGTAGTGGGCAGGGACATGTCTCCTAGTCTCCTCCCGGCCACCCCAGGGCCACGGCCCTGCTGTTATCTCAGCCGTAAATCCCCCTGTGGTCCTCTAATCACAAATTAATGGTCTGGCTGATAGGGAGATCCCCACCACGCTCTGCCACGTGCTGCCTGCCTTATCTCAAAGCCATAGCCCATATCACACTACAGCTCTGCAGCTCTGCTGGAGGTCTAGGGGAAAGGATCAGATTCTATAACAACATGGCCGAATCTTCAACTTTAACGTCACACTTTATGAGCTGATCCACCTTGTTTAAAGGGTCATGACAAACACTGTTTCATTAGGTTCTGAGGTGAGATTAGTTAGGATGACGTCACCTGTTAAGGTCACTGCATTATCATATTAAGCTAGAGGCACAAACGTCTGTCATTGTCCCAATCTGGCCCAGAGGACAAATGGCAGTGACAACAGATCTAAATGTGCCTATGTTGCTTGACTGTCCCTCTGCCTCCTGTAAGGTCTCTGGGGGAGAGGGCAGGCAGGCTGCTGGCTCTCCTCTTCCTCCGTCCCTGCCAAGACAAGTGAAAACGACGAGTGAAGTGAGTCACATTTCCACTGATCAAGCAACATTCTGGATTAAATGTTCAAATCCTGTTGCTGCAGGATTGTTTTGTTATGACAATACTGGTCAAATTAAGATCCTACACATGTAGCTGCTGGGTGATACCCTCTCTCTCTCTTTATGTCTCTCTCTCTCTCTCTCTCTCTCCATAATTATCCTCTTTCCTTGTAGTTGTGGATTAATTTGGTGTGAATTGTAATATAAATTTAAATAAATTATGTATGATTTTGTCTTGGGGGTTTTTAATTGCAACCTATTGACCAGCTTGTTTAAAGACTGTTGTCGTATTCACAGCACTAGTCCCAGTGACTGTAGTCTCCACATGGACTTGGTTTTGACTGTCTCCATCATGGTTCCTATCAGGATCTCGTATATTTGCATGACAGTAATCAGACCTAGTAGGTATATGACTAGAATAAAACTGTAAGGGAACAGGATAATGCTTGTTGTCTGTCAGATTATTCAAATCCTCAATGTGTCAGATCAGGACAGCCAACTCCATAGGAAACAATAATATGCAGCTTTTTACTAGTTGGTTTTTTATCATTCCAGTTGAGTTAGGCCTACCTGGGCTTGATGAGAGGAAGCAGCAGACCCAAGTTTCCCCACAGCCCACGGTCCTACACTCCCAGTCTGACAGTGACTGAGGGAGAGAGGGAGAGAGCACGATAGAAACCCCACCCCAAACTGAAGTATACAGACAGACCTCCCATGGGAGTTACTGAGAGACTACTGGTGAGCAGAGAGAGTGTGTGAGGACTGGGGCATGTTCGATCAGAAGGGGTTCAGACTCCGGGTGGATCTGGTAACACTTACTGGGGGTTTGATGGTGTGTTGTTCATTACTAAGAGGTTTTTATAAGTTAGAGAGGAGGATCGTCACAGATGATTGTAGCTTTTTTTAATTACCTCCATAGTGAGCCCCAGCCCAGCCCAGCATCCCTCAAGCTCATAAATGTGTGTGTGTGTACGCATGTGTGTGTGCGCGAGTGTGTGTGTGTGTGTGTGTGTGTGTCTGTGCATACTGTGTGTATACTGCGTGTATGTGCTTGGGTGTGATTAAAGTAGAGTGTGTGCAAGAGAAAGAGAGAGTTAAAACAAAGTGAAGAATCTAGCCTGAGGCACCAATCGATCAGATGCTAGCCGTGGAATTCCCAGCAGCCCACTGGTGAGGCTGGGGACCACATTAGCTCATCTTACATTCTACATCAGGAGAAAGGAGAGGAGTGAAGGAGAGGAGGGGGGTGAGATGAAGGGAGGGGAGAGCAGGGGAGGGGTTAGATGAGGGAATAGGAGAGCAGAGGAGAAGAGGGTGGTGAGAGGAGAGAGGAGGAAAGAGGGTGGAGGTGAGAGAAGAGAGAGGGTGGAGGTGAGAGAAGAGAGAGGGTGGAGGTGAGAGAAGAGAGAGGGTGGAGGTGAGAGAAGAGAGAGGGTGGAGGTGAGAGAAGAGAGGGTGGAGGTGAGAGAAGAGAGAGGGTGGAGGTGAGAGAAGAGAGAGCGTGGAGGTGAGAGAAGAGAGGGTGGAGGTGAGAGAAGAGAGAGGGTGGAGGTGAGAGAAGAGAGGGTGGAGGTGAGAGAAGAGAGGGTGGAGGTGAGAGAAGAGAGAGGGTGGAGGTGAGAGAAGAGAGAGGGTGGAGGTGAGAGAAGAGAGAGGGTGGAGGTGAGAGAAGAGAGAGCGTGGAGGTCAGAGAAGAGAGAGGGTGGAGGTGAGAGAAGAGAGAGGGTGGATGTGAGAGAAGAGAGAGGGGAAAGGAGGATAGAGGAGGGGATGAATGTACCCTAAAGAAAGAGTTTAATTGTGGACTGCACACTCTGCTCCTGTTTCTCTCTATGTATGTGTGTGTGTGTGTGTTGTAGTGGAGGAAGGAGGTTAGCTCCCTGTCAGTCTGCTGAAAGAACACACTGGTAGAGGGGGTGTGTGAGTGTTTCTCCAATACTAAGTAATCCCTCACCCTCCATGACTAAGTAATCCCTCACCCTCCATGACTAAGTAATCCCCCACCCTCCATGACTAAGTAATCCCCCACCCTCCATGACTAAGTAATCCCCCACCCTCCATGACTAAGTAATCCCCCACCCTCCATGACTAAGTAATCCCCCACCCTCCATGACTAAGTAATCCCTCACCCTCCATGACTAAGTAATCCCCCACCCTCATGACTAAGTAATCCAACACCCTTCATGACTAAGTAATCCCTCACCCTCCATGACTAAGTAATCCCTCACCCTCCATGACTAAGTAATCCCTCACCCTCCATGACTAAGGAATCCCTCACCCTCCATGACTAAGGAATCCCTCACTCTCCATGACTAAGTAATCCCTCACCCTCCATGACTAAGTAATCCCTCACCCTCCATGACTAAGTAATCCCTCACCCTCCATGACTAGGTAATCCCTCACCCTCAATGACTAAGTAATCCCCCAAGATCCATGACTAAGTAATCCCCCAAACTCCATGACTAAGTAATCCCCCAAGATCCATGACTAAGTAATCCCCCACCCTCCATGGGCCCAGGGGTAATGGAGCTGAAGTAACCAGGATCAGAGACACTGTCTGTGACGCACAGAGGATCACTGGCTTTGGGAAGTAAACACATGCCTTGCACACACTCGCACACACAAACACACACACAAACACACACACACACACACACACACACACACACACACACACACACACACACACACACACACACACACACACACACACACACACACACACACACACACACACTGTGTTCACCCCTGGGAAGGGATTAGTGACACCACCTCCGCCTCACCAAGGTGTCTGTCAAACATCTTTGTAACACTAACACTGTGTTAGTGATATGTAAACAAACAAACTAACACACACACACACACACACATGCACTTTCACATTCACACACATGCTAATGGCCTCACTCACATCTCACTTGAATGCATGTAGTCCGAGCATGAGTATACTTACTTTATCTTGCATAGAAATTTAACCGAAAACAACTTGCTAGTAAAAAGTTTAACACCATCAGATTTATTCTAAGTCTTAATCGAGAAGATTGAAATTGAACTGCAGCCGTAAACTGCCAGGCTTGGAGTGAAAAACCATGACTACTACACAGCTCTGTCCCACAATTTGGCCAATCTAAATGGTTAATAGTGCACCCTCAAACCCCTGGCTTCAGACGGATCTAAATTAAACAGGAAATACATCATGGGGAGGGGAACACAGAGCAGGCAGATAGACTGCAGAGGTCTTCAAAGGCCTGTTTAATAAAACATACTGGCCTGCCTGTGTTCTCTGGTGAAGAGCTGTGGTGGGTGTTGGCGGCGGCAGCGTCTTGGATGTATAGCCTAGCGAGGGTTGTTAGCGAGGGGTGTTAGTGAGGGGTGTTAGCAAGGGGTGTTAGCGAGGGGTGTTAGCGAGGGGTGTTAGCGAGGGGTGTTAGTGTACCTCTTACCCATCATGATGTGATGTGCAGGCTGACCAAAGGGCTGGGCCGCGCTAGCCTAGTTAGCATGGTTATCCTGGTTAGTATGTAGGCCACAGGATCAAAGGGCTGCGATGGGAGCAGGTTACTAATGGTGGTTAATTACTAATGGGGGTTAATTAGGAGTTGCTCAGACAGATAGATGCAACGGACTCAAACATCTGAGACGGATGCTTACACGTTTTTCTGGGGGCTTTATTCAATTTTAGATGGAGGAATAGATTAGCTGTTTGCTCTGGGCGTTTCTCTGTCTCTTCTCTCTGTATCTCTTTCTAACACCCACACACAGGCATGCAGTAATAACTCCCTGAGCATCTCTTCAGAAGTGAAACTCCCTAATAATTACAGTAATACTCACTCATCAGTAAGAAACCAGTGTAGGAATTACTTTCACAACACTGTTGCGTGTTTATTGCGTCACCTTACTGCCTTATCATGCAGAATTCACTATCATCCTCCACTGTGGACACAATACAAGCAACATAGCACCATAATAAAACCTGCAGTAAGGGAGTGGTAATGAGTGAATGGGGTACGGTGAGTCTACTCTGTATTTGGGGGAGTGGCTTAATGATGTTCCGTTGGCTCCCCTCCCTGTTTGAGTTGTAGTGATCCATCTTGTTCTACTGACTCTAATCATGGCCCAGCAGGAAGATGCGCTCTCAGAACCATGTTTTAGGGGGAATGGGGGGATGAATGGGGGATGGGTGGAGAAGAGAGAGCACTGAGATGAGGTAGTGTGGCAAGTCCACAGGATGCTGCGTAAATTAATTGTGGCCTTGTGCTGCCAATTAGTCCCTTCTCCCTTTAACTGGTGCTGAATGGGCTCCAAATGCCTATGTGGGGAGATACGGGGTGCAGGGTTGGAGACACACACACACACACACACACACACACACACACACACACACACACACACACACACACACAGGCCTGCCATCTTCTATCCCTCAGGCATTAACGGCACCATGCTCATTTACATTTAAAGCAGGTCTGATAGCCACAGCTCACTGGTCTCAGAACAGCAGTAAAGACCTGACAGGTTTACACCCCCTGGCTGCCATGTTGCTGCCTTTGTGTTGTCTCATGTATTAGCTTCTACTGGTTTCTACTGGGTCTCTTCTCATGTGGTCCTGTGTAGGTCAGTCTGTGGAGCATGGCACTTGCAAGGGTTGCAGGGTTGATTCCCGCTGGGGCTATCTATATGTAACATGTATACACACGTGACTCTAATTCAGTTTTGATAAAAGCATCTGCTAAATGGATAAACAGTATATATATCTGTTGATTGACACAAAGCTGTGAGGTGTGTCTCTGTGAGGTGTGTCTGTGAGGTGTCTCTGTGAGGTGTGTCTCTGTGAGGTGTGTGTCTCTATGAGGTGTGTCTGTGAAGTGTGTCTCTGTAAAGGTGTGTCTTTGAGGTGTGTCTCTGTGAGGTGTCTGTGAGGTGTCTGTCTCTGTGAGGTGTCTCTGTGAGGTGTGTCTCTGTGAGGTGTGTCTGTGAGGTGTGTCTCTGTGAGGTGTCTCTGTGAGGTGTGTCTCGGTAAAGGTGGGTCTTTGAGGTGTGTCTCTGTAAAGGTGTGTCTTTGAGGTGTGTCTCTGTGAGGTATGTCTGTGAGGTGTCTCTGTGAGGTGGGTCTGTGAGGTGTGTCTTTGAGGTGTCTCTGTGAGGTGTGTCTGTGAGGTGTCTCTGTGAGGTGTGTGTCTTTGAGGTGTGTCTCTGTGAGGTGTGTCTGTGAGGTGTGTCTCTGTGAGGTGTCTCTGTGAGGTGTGTGTCTCTGTGAGGTGTGTCTGTGAGGTGTGTCTCTGTGAGGTGTGTCTGTGATGTGTGTCTCTGTGAGTTGTGTGTCTCTGTGAGGTGTGCATCTCTGTGAGGTGTGTCTCTGTGAGGTGTTTCTGAGAGGTGTCTCTGTGAGGTGTGTCTCTGTGAGGTGTGTCTCTGTGAGGTGTTTCTGAGAGGTGTCTCTGTGAGGTGTGTCTCTGTGAGGTGTTTCTGAGAGGTGTCTCTGTGAGGTGTGTCTCTATGAGGTGTGTCTCTTATTGCTTTTATCTCTCCTACTCTCATTTCTGCATCATGTCTTTGATGTGGGAAATGACAGGGGTACATAGCTGAAGCGTTGCGTTGCTCGCAGGAGATTTTACTGTATGTAATGAAAGGCTTTAAAGGACAAGTTACTGTATTTAATGAAAGGCTCTAAAGGACAAGTTACTGTAGCATTGGTCATCTCTAAGGGGCAAGTTACAGTATGATGTAATGACAGGGTGACATCCCTCTGAGACTGGTAGTTGAGCTGCTCTCTGCTGCTGTGCGTATCATCAGCACCTGCATGATTACATGATGTCACCAATCCATTTATTGCCCTGTCATCTTCAGAGATACAGAACATGTGCAGATGATGTAATAGTGTTAAGGGTAGGGTAAAGATGCATGATGCATGGTCCCAGCTGGTCTGTTGGCCCTTAAAATCCAGTGTTCTCAATTCTCTCTTTCCTCTTCTCTTCCCAGGATCCCGTCTCCGCCAGGAGGACTCCCCACCCCGGATCATGGAGCACCCCTCTGACCTGATCGTGTCCAAAGGGGAGCCGGCCACCCTCAACTGCAAGGCAGAGGGGCGGCCCAGCCCCACGGTGGAGTGGTACAAGGACGGGGAGCGGGTGGAAACGGACCGGGACAACCCTCGATCTCAACGTATGCTGCTGCCCAGCGGCTCCCTCTTCTTCCTACGTATCGTCCACGGACGACGTTCCAAACCGGATGAGGGCTCCTACGTCTGCGTCGCCCGCAACTATCTGGGAGAAGCTGTCAGCCACAACGCCTCGCTGGAAGTAGCATGTAAGTGCAGCTCGTGTTGGGGCTTTTCTTATTTCCTCTGGGGCCTCTGGGATTGGTGTGAATGGAAGAGAAGGGAAGGGGTTTAGACTGGAGCTGGGGCTGAATAGAATGCTCCAGTTTCCTACTCTATTTTCCCCTCAATGTGCTCATTGAGTTGGATAATGTCACAGGAGATGGTTCAGGATGTGTTTGGCCCAGTGGCCCCAGTAGGCCTGAGGAGGCCTGGGGGAAAAGTGGCCTGATCATCCCAGGGTGAGTGCTCTTGTAAAGGGCCCTTGGTAGGGGGTCAGGAGCTGCAATAGGAACAAAGCTCTTTCTGTTGTCCTGCTAGCTCTGGTGTTTGTCAGGGAGATGGATCAGAGTTTTTAATACACAAACCAGGCCAGTCATTGTATCTGTGTTTGGTCAACATTTAGTGGAGAGAGGTACCTCTGTTGTTTCATTGGTTGTATACTAGACTAGTGGAGCTCCTCTTTATTGTCTGCTAGACGGTCTTAATGATGGACCTGCTTTGATGTGGAGGGGGCATTCCATCATCGTGAGGGTCAGTGTCTGCGCTGAAAGGTTTGGGACTAAAAGCTTTCGAGCAAATAGAAAGTGAATAATATACAGTACGTACAAAGAGGACAGACGCCATTACGTATTCATTTAACTCTTAGTGTAGTGATCGGCGCTCTGTGTCATGGATTTGTAAAGGCTGGTTGGTTTCTGAGGTCAGATCTTAGACATGTTATTTGTGCTCTGTCTCTACTGGCTGGTCTGAGGTCAGCTCTTATTTATATTCTCTGTGCCGTCTGTGTCTCTACTGGCTGGAGAGGGAACGTCGAGAAGAGGATCTCAGATATCAACCGCTTCTCAAGCATGCCCAGGAGCTGTCACCAAAGCCCTCATTGTAATCTAATGGAGAGGGGGGGGGGGTTTGGGGGATGGGCGGTGGTATTTTTTAGGGTGCTGGTGACTGGCTGGGGCTGGAGGGGAGGATCTGATGGTGGGTAGGGAGGTGGGGATGAATACTAAAGGAATGTACTATAGGCTACATGAGAGGGCAAGCTATATTATGTATGTCAGCTGTGGCGTTACTATACTTTCTTAGTATTTGGTTGTGGAAGATGTGTGTATTTATAACTCTTGATGTACCATCCGGTGAATACTACAACAGAGCAGTAATTAAAGATCATTGAAATGGCCATAATTAAAAAGGAATCTAAAATGATTTAACGGTTGCTTTCAGGGTCTCAGCCTTTGAAATGAGAGAGCCTGGTACCATGGGAGGACCATGGGGATATAGTAGCAGTTGGTTGGTCACAGATGAGCGCAGCTGAAACCATACTCTGTGTGTTACTGGTGGTAGGGACGGTGTCATGTCCTCATCTCTTCTTAGATCTTACCCCAGAGTCAGGCTCTGTTGCCCCAAACTGATGACTGTTCCTCTGATGTCTATTATTCACTCAGTCACTCACCCTGCATGGTTAGATGCCTGCCTTCAGAAAGGCATGGCAAGTCTCTCGATGAATACAGAAAATAAAAATGTAAAGGAAAATTAACAGAGAGTCAAACAGGGCACCAGTTTCCATAAATTTAAATGCTAAAAATATTCCTCCCAAAAGTGGACGATATAGGGTATTTATTTCAGAGGTGGGTTTTTCAAGTAGAAGAAGGCTTGGCTGGAGCAGGATGGTAGCAGGACGGGAGCGGTGCAGGCCAGAGTAGAGAGGGCGGCTGGCCACAGCACTGGGCTGCTTATTCTGTACGAGGTTCAAAAGGAACCATAATGACAAGGCTCTGAGCTGTAGCCCTCGCTCTCTGTCTCTCTCTTTCTCTCTCTGTTTCTCTGACTCCCATTCTCTACTTCTCACGCTCCCCTACATATCATTACATTGTCAGAGCAACCAGGATAGAACCCTGCAGGAGAGAGAAGGAGATTGAAGGAGAGAGCAGAGAAAACTAAGTACTGAGCTTTTACAAGACCTCGTTTAAACTTCAGGACAGGGACTGAATACCCTACGTGCCATGGGCTGAGGATACAGGCCTGTTTAAAACCAATTTGGATATTGCATGCTTGTGTTTGCAAAAAATGTTAGGCAAATCTCAATTTTATCCTAGTTCATCCATTTGACATTTTAACGTTTTATTCCAAGGACTTATTGGCTAATTCCACTTTGAGTTCAAGACAAACTCAGAGCCTTTCTCCCCAGTGAAACTCCAGAGAAGGAAGTTAGCGCGTTAACAGTGTTTACTCTACCAAGCTCTCAGAGCCCCGCAAGATTTCACTTTAAAAGCAAAAAAAACACAACTTTTGTACACTGTTATTCTAATGACCTGGCTTTTAGAGTTCCCCTACATTCAAGCGACTGTAAACATAATCCAAGTTTCAACAAGTCATGTTTTGCCAGGCTGAGGCGAGCTAACCCAGTTTGTTTGGTTTATCATTAACGACATGTATAGTACAGAGACGCAATCTCTCCATCTGACCCTCTTAATATAGACAGGGTTAATGGATTCTCCATGAATCCTGTTTGTCCTGCGTATACAACACTATACTATACTCACACAGGCTCAAGGTGGGATTCATTCTCTCTCTGTTGATGTTTGCTGTGTGTTAGTAATGGAGACGCCAAGTAATGAGATGGCTTTGTTCATGTTTAATAGCATGCTATGGAGAACAAACAGAGATAAAGCTGGACTGCTGAACGAAAGAGAGGACTGACTGGCTGACCGATTGACTGACTGGATGGCTTGCTGGCTGGCTGGCTGGCTGAGCCTGCTCTCTAACAGCATACGGCTGATGCAGATCACAAAGGACCAGGTGACTGGCTAGTGTCCTCTGACTGCACTGCTGGCCACATTAAGTAATGCACAGTATCAAGCTGCCTTTCAAAGAATGACTGAAATTCCCCAGCCCAGTTTTTTATGCTTTTTTTCCTCAAAACATCGAACTCTGGGATTTTTTAAACTGCAGCTGTTAAAACAATGATCAAAGCCAGAAACAGACTTGACAAAATAAAAAACAAAGGTATTCTGGAGACATTCTTCCAAAGGGCCGACCATATTCCTCATCTCTCGCTTTTTTTTGTCTAATGTAAAGGTTCTCCCCTTCTCTCGCTCTCTCGCTCTACTCACTCCCACACACACATACACACACATACAGTGCTGTGTAAAATTGACTATCAACCTTGGCTGTATCAAAGTAGTTTCCTCTTACCCTTACCTGTTGTACTGTACAGACTACAGAGTCCTGAGAGGCACTAAGAATAGCTTCCTGTTTTCCAGGAGGGACGGTGTGAGATAGTGAAGTGAGGTAATGGGCGGCACACTGCTCCACATGACAGAGAGATAACCCCGGGGCCTGCTCTGTAGTAGTTATTTGGCTCAGGGAGGTTCACAGCAAATTGGTGAAAACAGCCCAGCTAGGTTCTGCTCTGTGAGTCAACATGCAGCTGAGGCGTGGCCTGAGACACAACCAGAAACCTTGCTCTGCCCTGGCCAGACACTAATCTGGTTGAATCTGTAATAAACTTCTTGATGATGATTAAGGGCAGTGTAGCCTCTTTTTTTAGACTTTTTTTTAAATGTACAAACCTATGCTTGGGGTTTTACAGCATGTCCCTATTAGCCATGCCATCATGTTCCTGGAAGGCTGTTGGCTCGTTTTAATTGGTTGTTGGTTGTGGATGTAGTTGAAGGCTATTTCTCTGAAATACTCTTCATCCTTTAATGACATGGGAAACAAATGGCCACCATAAAAGTACACTCTCCCTAGCACATCTCTGTCAGTCCTATCTCAGTTATATCACTAGGTATCCATAGGACAACATCAGTGGAGGCTGCTGAGGGGATGTGTCTCATAATAATGGCTGGAATGGAGTCAACGGGCCATTACCAACAGCCCGTCCTCCCCAATGAAAGTGCCACCAACCTCCTGTGGACAACATACACATTTCAATAACCCTCATAAAGATACATACATCAATCGCTTTACAATGCACACTGCGTGTGATCCACTGAACACAGCCCGTTCTTCTTTTGAAGGTTTTCTCATTAAATAAATACAGCTCATGTAATTCAACGTGCCCCGTGTATTTGTTGTCTGTGGTCGATTCAGGTATGCCACTATGAGTTGAGGATTTGTTTGATAGATGACTTGTGTTCCATCTCTAATACACGGTGCTTCTATTAGCATGCTAGGCTAGCTGGCCAGCTGGATGCTTTCCTTACAATAAACTCAAAGACAGAACCATATCAACAATATACTGCAGTACAATAATGAACATTCAACACTTATAAAACATCGAGGTCAGTGTGGAGGAGATACTGGCCCGTCAAACGTCATACTCCTGATGATGCTGGAGGTTTTTAGAGCGTGGTTATCGTTCACTCCTTAGGAACCCCTCCTCCCCCAGTCCTCCCCCCTTACTTCTCCCCCACAGGACTAATGCTGCTGGAACCAGGACAGGTCAGGCCAGGCCAGGCGTGAGAGCCAGTCACCACGGGACAGGGAGGAGGGGATGATAGGGGGCCAGCCCAGACAGGGGCTCTCTGTATGCCTACTGGCAGGAGGCATGGAGACCCAGCACTGGCCCTGCAGAGATCACAGAGCTGGGGAGGAGAGGTGGACACGCTCCAACTGGCCATTCAGTGAAAGGGAGAATGGTGTGAATAATTTGTGAAATGGATGGATGGATGGATGGATGGATGGATAGACGTATGGATGGATGGATGGATGGATGGAAGGAAGGATGGATGGATGGGGCGTGAGATGGATGAATGGATGGAGAGAAAGATGAATTCTGGATATATGAATGACATCTTGAGGAGGTATAGCCCTGTCAGTGTAACAGAGCTGGACACACTGTTAATGTGTGTGTGTTTTCTTTATCACTCTGTCACTGGGTGTATCTTAGCTTGGGGGGACCTCCCCATGACACACTGGTGAACAATGTGATGTGAAGGCTTGTGTGAAGGCTCCTATAGACTAGCTGAAGAGGCAGCTGTAGGGAGATGGAGGGTAGAGGGGCTGGCCCATGGTATGATCAATCACACTATGGCTGACATGCCTCTGCTCTGTAAGCCTGCTGGGTTAGCCAGCCAAGTCAACCACATGCCCTCCAGCACCAAGAATACAGACCACATCTCTCTCCTTCCAATCTCTCTTTTCACTTCATCCATCTCTCTTTTCACTTCATCCATCTCTCTTTTCTTTCCCTCTAAAATGAAAAGGATATGGGAGACAGTCCGACAGTGGAAGATCTGGGTACCACCGACAGCAAAAATTAAGAATTTGCTCATGATTATTTACACAGTGTGTATCATGGTTGATTTAATCTAATTTCCACTGTCAGCCTCGTATTCAACAGTGGATCTATCCACTATCTTATCTAATCTATTATCAGATGGAGCAGGGTAGGTTTTAGGACGAAACACGACCATAAAACAATAAAGAATCCATTGTTGGTTATAAAACAGCCTCATAAATGATGGAATGACTTTGTCTACAGATAAGGATGAGCTAAATCTCTTCAGCCCGATGGCCTTGCTCGTGTTTGATCCTGCTTGTAGGCAGGCTGTAAAGAGGTGTAGAGCTAACTGTACTAGATGAAACAGGATGGTGTACTCCAGCCTCGCATATCCATCCCTCGCGGCTCCACTTTGATAGAACACTTATGTAGGAAATGGCTTATTTCCTCAGACGAGGGTGGATAAGTTGACTCATATTGAGTCTGCTTAACACATTTTGTGTCCTTGGGAGTTTTTGTAGGCTGTCTTGGCTCCTCTGCAGTGTGACAATACACAGACATCCAGTTATCTGCTTTGAGAAAAGACATGGCTCTTGCGGATTTTCGGGTGAGTGCCTGTACACTCCTCTGAGTCGCACCTGAGTCTCTCGTCACCAGGATAACCGCTGATTCGACACAAAGTAATCCCTGCCTGGGGCTGCTGGACGCTGAGGAGGAGAGGATCATGGGTAGGTTGCGTCCCACAGAGAGCAGGAAGTGTCTGTGTGATATGACGATGACGTGTCTGATCCTGAGGACCAGGTCAGGCTAATCCAGCCCTCTGATTGAAGGAGGGAATATTATGTATGCCAGGAGTTCCCCAGCCTCTCATAGCCTGTAGATAAGAGATGTGTGTGCCCCTGCAGTCGCTCTCAGGCTAAGCCCTGATAGTAGAGTAGGTACTTTAACATTCATCCTCTTAGCAGGAGAGAGAGAGTGTGTGCATTTCCACGTTCAGTACGTGTATATTTCATGCATGTCTGTGTGACCCTATGTTCTTGGGCCCTATGTGTGAAAAATAGTGGTGATGGTAAGCTGTGCCTCTCTCAGTGAGGGCTTGGTGAAGCTGGTCCTATCCAGTGGAGGGCTGCTGGTATTAGTCTTGGTGTAAGGTGTAATCCCCCTCTCGGTCTGAGGCTCTCTGTCTCCCTGTTGTCTGGATGTATAATGCTGTTCTGATGCTGTTCTTCTCTGCTGGAGTGCTCTGTTAATTAAACCCGGGCTAAGCCTTTGCTTCACGTCTTCTATGGGAACTCCTCATTCCAGGACGATGGGGGCTAGTAAGGATTAAGGTGTTTTGGACGTAGGAGCGTATGAGATTTAAAGGGAAACTTCAGGATTTTGGCAATGGAGCCCTGTATCTACTTCCCCAGAGTCAGATGAACTCGTGGATACCATTTGTATGTCTCTGCATGCAAATGTTGCTAACTAGCGTTAGTGCAATTGCTAACTATCGTTACCGCAAAGACTAGAAGTCAATGGTTACAGCTACCTACCTACCTACCTACCTACCTACCTACCTACCTACCTACCTACCTACCTACCTACCTACCTACCTACCTACCTACCTACCTACCTACCTACCTACCTACCTACCTACCTACCTACCTACCTACCTACCTACCTACCTACCTACCTACCTACCTACCTACCTACCTACCTACCTACCTACCTACCTACCTACCTACCTACCTACCTACCTACCTACCTACCTACCTACCTACCTACCTAAAGGATGGGTGGTTTGCGTGCCATGTGTTGTATGTGACTCTGGGGACAGTAGAGTGTGTTGTATGTGACTCTGGGGACAGTAGAGTGTGTTGTATGTGACTCTGGGGACAGTAGACTGTGTTGTATGTGACTGGGGACAGTAGAGTGTGTTGTATGTGACTCTGGGGACAGTAGAGTGTGTTGTATGTGACTCTGGGGACAGTAGAGTGTGTTGTATGTGACTGGGGACAGTAGAGTGTGTTGTATGTGACTGGGGACAGTAGAGTGTGTTGTATGTGTCTGGGGACAGTAGAGTGTGTTGTATGTGAGTCTGGGGACAGTAGAGTGTGTTGTATGTGAGTCTGGGGACAGTAGAGTGTGTTGTATGTGACTCCGGGGACAGTAGAGTGTGTTGTATGTGACTTTGTCAAATGTTATCTTTCAAGGTGCGTTGCTGAGGCGTGGGCTGTGGGGATGGGGGGATGGGGGGAGGGAGAGAAAAGGAAAAACAGCTGAAACTTTATCACAGATGTAGCATGTTGCAGGGCCTGGAGTGTGACGGACAGGAAGCAAGAGATGGTGAGGTAAGCAGGAGACATAGATAAAAATCACGCCTCTGCAAGATACATACAAATAAAAATGACATAGAGTCAACTCTGTCCTGTCTACTAGAGTCTAAAATAGTCTCTCCTGTTAGTGGACTGAGCTCTACCACTACACTCACTGGTAAAGGTTTTAGCCTAGAGGATCAATTGTCATCTAATTGTCCTTGGTTGCTAATACTAGTAGTAGCTAATCTGATCATGGGGGTGCTAATTGAGAGAAGATGAGTTTCTCCTTGTCAGGCTGATGGTGCTGGACACTAGAGACAGACACTGGAGCCTCAGCCTGGTGCTGCTGGATACTATTGGGAGACACTGGAGCCTCAGGCTGGTGGTGCTGGACACTAGAGACAGACACTGGAGCCTTAGGCTGGTGGTGATGGACACTAGAGACAGACACCGGAGCCTCAGGCTGGTGCTGCTGGACACTAGAGACAGACACTGGAGCCTCAGGCTGGTGCTGCTGGACACTAGAGACAGACACTGGAGCCTCAGGCTGGTGCTGCTGGACACTAGACACAGACACTGGAGCCTCAGGCTGGTGCTGCTGGACACTAGACACAGACACTGGAGCCTCAGGCTGGTGCTGCTGGACACTAGAGACAGACACTGGAGCCTCAGGCTGGTGCTGCTGGACACTAGAGACAGACACTGGAGCCTGGTCTAAATGAGAGAAAGAGCTGCTCATTAGCACCATGTTGGTCTGAGACAAACCTGTTATCCTAACCTCTCTGTCATGATGAAGAAGATGTAAGTTAAGGTATGGGAAGGCAGGGTTTGGTCTGTGATGAACATAGTCTTTGTTTGACCCCCTCTGGCTTCAATGTAATGTGTACTGTAGTGATTGTGCTGAAAGGGCTGGTGGTGACATTCCCTCTTTCTCCCCCTCTCCTCTCTTTCCTGTCCTAGCATCAGGTTATAATCTGTCTTTGTGCCACGGTTCTATTTATCAGATGGGATAGTAAGCCTGTAGGTGTGAGTATCTTCCGCAGTCCCCTTCAGGGCCCCTGCCATCTATACCTCTCTGTTCTATTTATTTTATTCCAGCCATTACTATGAGCCTGTTCTCCTTTAGCTCCTCCCACCAGCCTCCTCTGCTCTACACTGCACTTTCTCTGCTATAACGAGGACAGACCAAGCCCCTTCAGTGGGACAGCTCTAGCCGAGTAGCCTTCTATCCACCTCATAGTGGACTGGTCTACTGGTCCTCATAGTGGACTGGTCTACTGGTCCTCATAGTGGACTGGTCTACTGGTCCTCATAGTGGACTGGTCTATCGGTCCTCATAGTGGACTGGTCTACTGGTCCTCATAGTGGACTGGTCTACCGGTCCTCATAGTGGACTGGTCTACCGGTCCTCATAGTGGACTGGTCTACTGGTCCTCATAGTGGACTGGTCTACTGGTCCTCATAGTGGACTGGTCTACTGGTCCTCATAGTGGACTGGTCTACTGGTCCTCATAGTGGACTGGTCTACTGGTCCTCATAGTGGACTGGTCTACCGGTCCTCATAGTGTACTGGTCTACCGGTCCTCCATGTTGGGGCAGGACCAGACCAGACGTTGGTGTTGTGTTATTGAGATGATCCCTGGACCTCTCCTAGGCTCCGCGTCTCATTGGGCCCTGCCAATGGGATTAGCACAGAGTGCTGACTTTGCAGGTGGTGGCATAAGTTAATTTGGCCCACTGTTTAGAGCTATAATAGCTTATTGATTGGCTGACAGAGATGCAAGGAGCTACATGAAAGGCCACGGAGAAAGGACAGAATAAGTGAATCATCGGTCAATGTGCTGCCACAATTTAATCACATTATCCAGGTTTCACCACTGCCATGTAAATTCTGTTCTTGCCTCTGAGGGGTTTGACTGACATGGCTGAGAGTGAGACAGTGAGTAACTTGCTGATTCTTGCAAACCCTTCCTGTGCTCCAGTCTGGCTCCTGTCTGCCATGCTCCTGAGGGAGACAGGTCTCCAGCCCCTGGGGCTGTGGTTAATTAATCATAAACTGTGGGGGTAATTTTAGCCATGCTGCACAGTGGTGATCTCCATCTGTTTGTGCTGGTCAGGACGTATCAGTCGCCCTGTCCAACTCCACTGGCCAGACCCTGGCAGCACCTGACAGCTGGTCAGACCATCACTCCTTCAGTCTGCTCCAGTGTGTGTGTGTGTGTGTGTGTGTGTGTGTGTGTAACAGTGTGTGTGTGTAACAGTGTGTGTTCTCATAGGAACCCCGGCCATTAGCGTTGCCGTCACACGCTATGGCCAGTTACCTGGAAACTGCACGTTGCTTTTATTTGACTGGTGGCCCTTTGGCTCGGTATGATGCATTTAGTCCTGTCATCAGCAGAGAGACGTGAAGAGAAGAGAAGAGAAGAGAAGAGAAAACTGTATATATACATAATATGACATTTGAAATGTCTTTATTTTGGAACTTTTGTGAGAGTAATGTTTACTGTTAATTTTTATTGTTTATTTCACTTTTGTTTATTATCTACTTCACTTGCTTTGGCAATGTAAAGATATGTTTCCTGTGCCAATAAAGTCCTTAAATTAAATTGAATTGAATTGACAGAGAGAGAGTAAGAGGGCTCTCCTCTTCCACTGCGTAAAAGGAGCCTTCATGCACCCTGTGTTCTTATATCAACACAAGGGGTTTTAAGTAGGTCCAATTGCTAGTAGGTCCAATTGGCCTTATTCTGACCATGATGTGAGACGCTTGCACTATGGCCTTTCTTGGTTATGCCGTGTAGGAGAGCTGTGTTTTTAAAACCCTCTAATTCTCACACTCCCCTACCCTGTGAGGGTGTCACATGGCCTGCTGGGAGATATTCAGGGGGGGAGAGGCGATGAGCTCCATCCTGGGTTTTGGCTTCAGATAGGCTCACCTCAAATCCGGTCTGGCAAGTATCAATCTGCCTGCACTCCAACACTCAGTTAAACAAGAGACAAACAGTCACTGAGGGAGGAGGGGAAAAGAGAGGCATAGTGTAAACAGAGAGACAAGAAGTAGTGACCTTGTCCTCCACACACACTGACCTGGTGGATGAGCCCTTATCTGGCATCTTGGATACAACTGGGCCAACATGTGGCATAACCTTCTCTTCACCCCTGGTCCTCCAAACAATCCCCTCTCCTGACAGGCCTCATCTGTAGTCCCTGGCAAGGCTCTACTCAACCACTACATGAAATCCCATGCTGCTGGTTAAAATAGCTGTTGGACTCAGTGGCATTGAGACCAGAAGAAGAAGAGCAAGTGAGAAGAAAGGACCAACAAAGAAATAGAGAAGTGGTAAAGAGGAAATAGAGAAGTGGTAAAGAGGAAATGGAGAAGTGGTAAAGAGGAAATAGAGAAGTGGTAAAGAGGAAATGGAGAAGTGGTAAAGAGGAAATAGAGAAGTGGTAAAGAGGAAATAGAGAAGTGGTAAAGAGGAAATAGAGAAGTGGTAAAGAGGAAATAGAGAAGTGGTAAAGAGGAAATAGAGATGTGGTAAAGAGGAAATAGAGAAGTGGTAAAGAGGAAATGGAGAACAAGTCTCCGCTAGAAGTTGGACAGGGAGCCTCTCTCTCTCAGCTCGCATGGTGGAGATAACAGGGTCAGGTGGTTTTCTGTTCTCTAAGACAACTCAGACATCTGGTAACTTTCTGGCTATGTGCTCCTTGTAGAATTTGTGTGCGTGTGTACTTGTGTGTGTGCGTGCAAGTGTTTCTAGAGCCATGTTTGTGTGTGTGGTAGTTCTCTGAGCCTGTGCCAGCTGAGACATCTCCCTGTAGTCTGTCTCAACTTTACTACCCATGCCTGTCGTCTCTCCCTCCTTACTACCCATGCCTGTCGTCTCTCCCTCCTTACTACCCATGCCTGTCGTCTCTCCCTCCTTACTACCCATGCCTGTCGTCTCTCCCTCCTTACTACCCATGCCTGTCGTCTCTCCCTCCTTACTACCCATGCCTGTCGTCTCTCCCTCCTTACTACCCATGCCTGTCGTCTCTCCCTCCTTACTACCCATGCCTGTCGTCCATGCATGTCGCCTCTCCCTCCTGTCGTCTCTCCCTCCTGTCGTCTCTCCCTCCTTCCATCTTTCCCTCCTGTCGTCTCTTTCTCCTGTCGTCTCTCCCTCCTGTCGTCTCTCCCTCCTGTCGTCTCCGTCTCTCCCTCCTGTCGTCTCTCCCTCCTTCCGTCTCTCCCTCCTGTCGTCTCTCCCTCCTGTCGTCTCTCCCTCCTTTCGTCTCTCCATCCTGTCGTCTCTCCCTCCGTTCGTCTCTCCCTCCTGTCGTCTCTCCCTCCTGTCGTCTCTCCCTCCTGTCGTCTCTCCCTCCTTTCGTCTCTCCCTCCTGTCGTCTCTCCCTCCTGTCGTCTCTCCCTCCTGTCGTCTCCCCTCCTGTCGTCTCTCCCTGCTGTCGTCTCTCTCTTGCAGCAGTTGGTACTGACCCAGATTATACCAGTGCAGTCCTCTGGAGTGTATTTCTTCTTGTCACCGGACTCAGTAGTGTAAAAACAGTCATGTTTTAAAGCCTGACAGAGTGTTTAGTGTTCTGGCCCAACATGGACTCTATGGGGTGGTTACATTCATGTTAATGTATGCCTGGCTCCCACTCGTTCCTGACTTTAGACTTCTCCTCTGTCTTGCTACTGATGTATGTTAATATTTGTGTCATGACTTCAGTCCTTTAGAGTGATATATCGTCTTCAAACTGACATATAGAGTACACATGTAAATGTATGACCTGGAATGTTCAGTTAACCTACTCAAAATGTAGCCTAAACAATCCATGGTATTCATTTGTGTAAGGTGAGTTTGTGTAGTAAACGTTTTACGACCAGTGAATACAGTATGTTTCCATTCCAGGCAGATTAGAAAATGGAGCAACACAGAAGGGACTCTTAAAACGTTTTATTCATATTCTCTAGTTAGTTAGAGTTTTGGGCTTGTTCCACACACTGAACTTTATTTCAGCTGTGTAGTAGTCAGTGAAGAAGGCCTGCATGTCCCCTGTGGCAGAGAGCTTTGTTTGCAGAACAGAGGTACTAAATGGGCCAGAGCCGCTGGCAAACAGACACTGTCCTCTGTGGTTCAGAGTTGGGTTGCCGCTGAGGCCAGGCTGGATGACTGGAGAATGCGTTATTTTCTCATGGTCAGTCGGGGTCACACAACTTTTAACCCTTTGTGTCCACCCTGTTCTGAAGGGGAAATTAGAATAAAGATCAGATCACCCTCCCCTCGGGCCCTGCCACACAGACTGACACTAGGATATGAATACAGAAGCAAAACCCAATGATTTACATCAACAGTAACATATTCTATTATCTCCCTCTCTGTTGTCTATTTCTTTGAACTTGGAGGCCTTTCCTTTGAAGCTCCCCTTCCTCCTCTTCAACAGGACAGGAGGCCCTCACCTGTTCCATTGATGTTTAACGCCCTCAGGGTAGTCCCTTTGCATGGGACAGCTTCCTCTTTTTTGGGGAGGGATCTTTCATATGCATAGCTGTATTGTTTTAGATGAAAGACCTCTCATTATTATTTCATTATTAGTAATCTGTCATCCTGAGTTGATGAAGCTGTTTTCCGTACAGATATACAGCAGACGGGAGGATAGAGGAGTGTGTTTCTGATCACTGACCTGCCCGTGGTGACACCGAATATCTCCTTAACGCCACAAGTACACTATAATATATTTAATAATAATATATGCCATTTAGCAGACGATTTTATCCAAAACTTAGTCATGTGTGAGTACATTTTATGCTCCCGTTCATTTGATACACTCATTCTATCATTTATACCCATAGACTGATCATTTATACCTGCCAGACCATCATTTAGGCTCTCCTTAATGAACTAATGTATGCCTGGCTCTGGAGATCAATACATTTTGATTGGTTGAGAGAAGTTTGCACCCCCCACACCACTTTCATCTGTTAATTAGATTCTGGTGTGAGAATGAATGCCTTTTAAAACAATTTCCAGATGAGAGTTGGACTTTGCTACCTATTTTGCATCATAATCCCTTGTTACATAGCTGTGTGTGTAAGCATGTACCTCCAATGTCAGGTACAATATAGAGTAGATAAAACACTTAGAAGTATGGAAATATTATACATAACTTTTTATCGTTTAATCCAGCCAACTTTACACAACTGTGGGAAGCATTGGAGTCAACATGGGCCAGCATTCCCGTGGAACACTTTTCGACACCTTGTAGAGTCAAAACGGGGGGGGGGGGGGGGTGGGTGTTCCTAATGTTTTGTACCCTCAGTGTATATTACAATGCTGCCTTAATGATCTGGCTTTGTAAATATGTCGGCCAGCTTTAGGATATGCAATATATTATACAGTCTTTAATTACTACATACACAAACTCAGATGTTTATAGTATTATACCTAGTCATCTTCTCATCTTGTCCATGCCCTCTCTCCACATAAGAGTCTAAAGAACTCAATGTGTATTTGTCCTTGTGTCTGTCCAGGGCGTTTGGACAGCAGCACAGACAGTCTAGTTAATCATATTGGCTAAGCAAAGCTCTGAGGAAATACTCTCCCCTGAATTAACAGTTTTCAAAATACAAAAGGTACACTGTTCTGCTAGGGATTCTGTTATGGTCATTTTTCCCCCCTTAGTTGTTATAGGGATTTTCTGCAGCTGAAATTAAATTAACAATTCTGAAATATTGGGTTCTTTCATCCCACACAGTTTTGATTTCCCATGTCTCCCCCAGAAACTGGGCCCTTAAAGCCAACTTTGTTCTCCTAAGGCATTTTTCTTCCCAAGACTAAAGTTATTACAGCTTTCTGCATGTCTCACAAATGCCCCTTTTTTGGCCCTGTTGTCATAACGGTTTAAGCAGAGCATGTGAGATGGACTTTGTCATTTACTAGGCCGGGAAAAAAGATAATCTCATTAAATGTTTTATTAGTCGTGCCGAGTAATAAGTAGTTATACTGCTTGATTTACATCACATTTGTCATCTCTTTATTTAGGTCTGTTTCCAAGATTATTCCCCATCTTTGCTCACCTGCTATAGATAACCTTGACTAGGCAAGTTTAATCTGGTTCTGTATGGATCTGAACTGTTCATTTGTTCATCTGGACAATCAGATGTTGTTGTGCTCTATCTCACCCTGCCTGGCAAACACAGCAGGTTGACTGATTGTGTTTAGACCATAGCACAGCCACAGAGGCCCATGAGAAACACTCTGGGAGAACAGGAAAATCAGCTGTGGTCAAAGAAAACAAGGCCAAATTCACCAGAAGCAGACACTCTTTGTCTCGCAGTGTCTGGGAATCGTCATGGGAGACAGGATCAAGGTGACCATTCCAAGCAACCTTGGAGTTGTTGGTCGTTGGCGGCTAAGTAATTCATGGGTGCAGACAGACCAGAGCAGAGAGGAGAGAAGTGGGGGAAGCAGCCATACAGGAGGATTAGAACAAACAGTCTGGTTAAGAGCCTCTCTCTCTGTCGTGTCGGTCTGTCTGTTCCAGAGGCTGTGCTATACGGACCGTCCATTCCCCCACAGATCAGAGTGGTGTTTGAGCAGCTCTTTATGTCCCTGGTTGATTTATCACTGTGAGGTGAGATAAGGCTCTCTGTCTCTTTGCCTGTCTACTAATACCTGCAGATGAATCATCGCTGTCCGCTACCTCAGTCTGCTTGTCTGTTTGTCTGTCTCCCTATTTGTCTGCTAATCCCTCCAGATGAACCATGGCCCTCCACTCTGTCTGTCTGTCTGTCTGTCTGTCTGTCTGTCTGTCTGTCTGTCTGTCTGTCTGTCTGTCTGTCTGTCTGTCTGTCTGTCTGTCTGTCTGTCTGTCTGTCTGTCTGTCTGTCTGTCTGTCTGTCTGTCTGTCTGTCTGTCTGTCTGTCTGTCTGTCTGTCTGTCTGTCTGTCTGTCTGTCTGTCTGTCTGTCTAGTGGAGGTGTCACCAGGGCTGAAGAGGGGCTGGAGGAAAGTAGACAGCACAAGCTGGCTCACAGGCGGGCATATGTGTCTCTACTGTGGCCCCAAATGGAGGTTGAGTCATAGGAAGAAAACATATCTAATAACCACATTAGTGTAGTATAGTGGCATATTCTATTCAAAAGTATTTTTATTATCATCTTTCCTGTTAGTCCCACTCCCAAAGTGGGTGAGTGACTGTTTGGTGTTGAGTAGGGGCTATGCATTGGTTGTCCAAGGTCAACAGGTTTTATGTCAAGTCAGAGGATTGCTGGATTGTAGCTCGTTCAGCACTAAGTTAAACAGACACTCGGCAAGGGGATTCTTTCTGCAAATGTTCGAAGACAAGTTTGTGGACCGAAGTGAGACGAATGAGACCCTTGGGAAAATCTCAGACTCGACATGAGTAAATGCAAGTGTCCTCTGTCTGTGTGTGTGTGTGCGTGTGTGTGTGTGTGCGTGTGTGTGTGCGTGCGTGCGTGCGTGTGTGTGTGTGTGCGTGCGTGCGTGTGTGCGTGTGCCTCCTTTGACTGATTCAGAGACTTGTAGCCTGTCTCTGGACCTGAACACAGAGCAGGAGAAATCTAACCCCGATCTAAAATGCCATACATACATTACCCAGCTTGGCCTGGGGTTAGGAGCACTACTGTTAGTAACATATCCAGCTTGGCCTGGGGTTAGGAGCACTACTGTTAGTAACATATCCAGCTTGGCCTGGGGTTAGGAGCACTACTGTTAGTAACATATCCAGCTTGGCCTGGGGTTAGGAGCACTACTGTTAGTAACATATCCAGCTTGGCCTGGGGTTAGGAGCACTACTGTTAGTAACATATCCAGCTTGGCCTGGGGTTAGGAGCACTACTGTTAGTAACATATCCAGCTTGGCCTGGGGTTAGGAGCACTACGGTTAGTAACATATTCGGATTTGACTTCATTCCACCCCAAAACAGTTTGACTGCATTATATAAGAATATCCCCCACTACTTACCATTGCTATTCCTTTGTTCCTAGTCCAAAAAAGTGCCATCACCACATTAGTGAAAATTACAGGGATGGTCGTTGTGTTAATGAAATAGTGTTGTGCTACGAGCAGTGCTCAGGGTGAAATGACCCTTGCCTCATTGAAGGGTGAGATGACAGCAGGGTACTGTAAATGCTGTTCAGTTGTCCTGGGTACTGTCATTAGACCGTAAACCTAGCAGAATGTAATCAAGGTAATCAAATGAACCGTGTGATCAAACAGAGGTCTAACAAAAATGTGTGCTGTGTTACTGCATGTCTTTACCCATTCAGAATGAAGATACGGTTTCACCAGACACTTCAGTTACTTATGGAATACAACTATGTCACAGGAAAGTTCATATGATGTCATATGATGTCACCCATCCATATTGATATCCTCCATCTAGACAGGCCTACCAATGTGCATATGGTTAGCTTCAACGAGTTAAACATGCATACTCCATAGACTTACGTGCTCAAAGCACTAAAACCCAATGTACTTGAAGCCATAGAAATCACAACACTGGATGTGGCAGCCAGAAAGCAGGGATAGGATCCCTGAGGAGCACTTATGTTCGGGCCACATCTCTCCCAGCGACCCAGCCACTCTCACATGTAAAACCTGTCTTTTACTGTACAATAGCCATCGTTTACTGTATATGATCATGTAAATGTCCCAGGGTATGAACACCACCACTCCATGTGCTCTGCCTTTGTTCCTAGTTATTATTTGACCTTCAATAGTATAATATTTAAAACAAGAACACTGAACTAAATGAAGACGGTCGTGTTTATTTTATCTTTAACAAACTGAAACACACAGCTCCTTTAGGTATAATTCCTCTCTAAGTATATTTCTCTGAAGAAGTGTGTCTTTGTGAACCACTTCATCTTTCAGCGGTCTCCGCTCCGTAGCGACTGGTATCTGTCAACAGGAGAGTTGGGGTTCCTCCATCTCCCCTTCCCCTTCGTTGTGACCTCCCGTCTCGCACCTTTTAACCCCTCATGTCTCTGTTTATAAACTTTATACATTTTGACAACCAGTGCAGAAGGGAGGGTGGGGGAATCCACTTTTTTATTCGGAAAGAGACCCTCTTCTCTGTCAGCGGGGAGAGAGAGAGACGTTAAGGGCTTTAAAATAATCACAGGCTGTTTCACTGGGGGGGTTCTCTAATTGAGCCTGGGCTGACCCCTGACCCCAGCATGCCGTCTGTTTTCTATCGCCAGGCTTTATTGAATTGGGAACAATGGGCAGAGACCAGGAGAGACCAGGAGAGACCAGGAGAGACCAGGAGAGACTATGGCCCATTCTTATTTATGTATGTTCTGCTTGTCCCTCCTGCTCTGAATGGATCAGTGCAGGATTAGCACGTTACAAAAATAAAATATGAAAAAACATTCATTATAAAAATGGTATTGTATGTGCACTGTAGTGCCCAATATGACTCGGTTGATAGTAAATATGAAAAATGTAACATTACAGTAAATGTGGACAGTAGGTAAAAAACATAGTTAGTGCATTCTGACTACAGGGGACATTTACTAACCATCTCTTATTTAGCTCTTATTTAATGTGTATGTATGTATATATATATATATATATATATATATATATATATATATATATATATATATATATATATGTATACAGTGGGGAGAACAAGTATTTGATACACTGCCGATTTTGCAGGTTTTCCTACTTACAAAGCATGTAGAGGTCTGTAATTTTTATCATAGGTACACTTCAACTGTGAGAGACGGAATCTAAAACAAAAATCCAGAAAATCACATTGTATGATTTTTAAATAATTAATTTGCATTTTATTGCATGACATAAGTATTTGATCACCTACCAACCAGTAAGAATTCCGGCTCTCACAGACCTGTTAGTTTTTCTTTAAGAAGCCCTCCTGTTCTCCACTCATTACCTGTATTAACTGCACCTGTTTGAACTCGTTACCTGTATAAAAGACACCTGTCCACACAATCAATCAAACAGACTCCAACCTCTCCACAATGGCCAAGACCAGAGAGCTGTGTAAGGACATCAGGGATAAAATTGTAGACCTGCACAAGGCTGGGATGGGCTACAGGACAATAGGCAAGCAGCTTGGTGAGAAGGCAACAACTGTTGGCGCAATTATTAGAAAATGGAAGAAGTTCAAGATGACGGTCAATCTCCCTCGGTCTGGGGCACCATGCAAGATCTCACCTCGTGGGGCATCAATGATCATGAGGATGGTGAGGGATCAGGCCAGAACTACACGGCAGGACCTGGTCAATGACCTGAAGAGAGCTGGGACCACAGTCTCAAAGAAAACCATTAGTAACACACTACGCCGTCATGGATTAAAATCCTGCAGCGCACGCAAGGTCCCCCTGCTCAAGCCAGCGCATGTCCAGGCCCATCTGAAGTTTGCCAATGACCATCTGGTTGATCCAGAGGAGGAATGGGAGAAGGTCATGTGGTCTGATGAGACAAAAATAGAGCTTTTTGGTCTAAACTCCACTCGCCGTGTTTGGGGGAAGAAGAAGGATGAGTACAACCCCAAGAACACCATCCCAACTGTGAAGCATGGAGGTGGAAACATCATTCTTTGGGCATGCTTTTCTGCAAAGGGGACAGGACGACTGCACCGTATTGAGGGGAGGATGGATGGGGCCATGTATCGCGAGATCTTGGCCAACAACCTCCTTCCCTCAGTAAGAGCATTGAAGATGGGTCGTGGCTGGGTCTTCCAGCATGACAACGACCCGAAACACACAGCCAATTTGAATATCAAACTTACAAAATGTACAATTACACAATTATACACACTTACTTTCAAATGTGCTAATTGTGATGGTAGCCATAAAAAAGCCCAGGATGTGAAGCAGGACCTTACACAGTGGCATGTATGACCTTAGAGATACAGACTGAAAACTGAGTTGCTGGGTCTCAGGAGGCTATGAGACAGACATAGGGGGGACAGGGGCCGGAGCTGGAATGTGGAATAGGACAAGAGAGACAACACAACACTACATAAAGAGAGAAAACACAACACTACATAAAGAGAGACAACACAACATGGCAACAGCACAACATGGTAGCAGCACAAAACAGGGTACAAACATTATTTGGCACAGACAACAGCACACCTGTCTACTTTAATATACCTCTTTTTAGGGGACATTTTAAACATTTAGCAGACACTCAAAGGCACATTGTCAGCTCAGGGATTCAAACCAGCTACCTTTTGGTTACTGGCCCAACACTCTTAACCACTAGGCTACCTGCCTCCTTCACTGGCAGTTCTTTTTTTTTTGGGGGGGGGGGGGTGGTTAAGATACGTGTCCCCCACTTCCCCATCTGGACTCAGTCACAGAGAATGGAGTGCACCGTAAAACTATCAGTGTAGCACCTATATATCTCAAACAATTAATGTTGTTGTTTTTCTGATTTGAAGGGCTATTACTGACAGTCTCTCAGAGCCTCCCAGGGCCATTTTAACATTGTGACATAGAGAAGTCGTGGGTAGTCGTCTGAAGACATTGACCAACGTGTGTGGGAGAGGAAGTATTTTAACTGATGCATTAGACATCATGTAAACAAGGTTGACAGTAGCACTGTTACGGTGACCATATTACTGCCACACCGGCAGTCAGGAGTCGTGAAGGCAGTCAAATCCCACGGGACCATTTACTCACTTTAATTAGGCTTCTCAAGCTCACCTCACTGTGATGATAATTTTGAAGAAAGAAGTAGCTTATATATGTTTTTAAATAGCCTAGTAATAATAATAATAATGTTTTCATAATTAATTGGGTGACACATTACCTTCAGCTATACAGAATATCTCATCACCATGCGTTTCCATCTCCTCCTCTCTCTCCTTTGTTCCTTTCTCGAACGCGCAGACGGGCTGTCAACATGTTACCATCCATGTTCCCGAATAGGTTTCCACTTTTCCCAAATTAAGCACTGGGTAGCAGCAGGAACAAGGTTGGAGAGGCCATGGCATACATAGTTTGGGTGGAATATCACCTGTCAGGCAGCGAGAGCAATGCTCCTCAAACAGTGGTTGATGTGTGGACTGAAATAAGCCTTATTGTATTATTTCTCAGCTGCTCATATTATGCTCCGCTATAAAACCGAAGTCGCCTCCATTCCCTATTCGAGTGCATACAGATTCCCTGCCCCTGTTCCTGCCCATTTGATAATGGCCCATTCTAAATCTAAACACATTTTACGTATTAGTAAAGACAAGATTAAATTGAGAATAGTCTGATGGGTGAAAATCACTTGATGAGAGAAGCTTTTTGGCCTTCTTTCTCAAATCATCAATATCCTATAGTCATATCGTGCAACCCATATATATTTGGATTTCTAAGACATTCTAGGGTTTGTATCATTCACAACTAAAGTTGCCAAATAACTCTAAATCTAGCATATAGGACCTGTTTCAAGTGATCACTTTATGCTCAATAGCCAAGTCAATAGAATATATATAATAGAATATATATAATAGAATATATAGTATAGAATATGTAGAATAGAATATATAGTATAGAATATAATAGAATATATAGTTTAGAATATATAGTATGGAATATATAGTATAGAATATATTATAATAGAATATAATAAAATATATAGTATAGAATATATAGTATAGAATATATTATAATAGAATATAATAAAATATATAGTATAGAATATAATATAATAGATAGTATAGAATAGAATATATAGTATAGAATATATAGTATAGAATAGAATAGAATAGATAGTATAGAATATAATAGAATATATAGTATAGAATATCTAGTCAAATGAGCATTCCTTCCTTAATGGGAAAAATATCCTCTCTACATGTTATCAAGAACTGGCTTTGTTCACCGAAATCTGTCAAGCTAGCCAGAGACTTCACAGCCTGACACAGTGAACCAACGTGAATACCGATTATACTGTGCTATTGTCAGAATGAGGAGCTTATATAAAAAATATTCAGTATCGTCAAAGTGAAGTTCAGGACAGTTCACCGGGCATTTGAGAAGAACATTGACAGGTTCAGACATATTGTCCTCTGTCTCTCCAGAGAAAGTCTTATCTTCTAATAAGGACAAAGTAAGAAGTGCTGTCTTCACTGCTGAAGTTATTAAGCGAAGAAAAGTGTGGAAGTGTCGTTCTTTATAGGACCCCGTGGAGTATGACACTTTAGACATCGCTCATGCATGATCTACCATTGCAGTAATTTAGGCTGGAGGATTTATGCAGTGGGGTATTTAAGAGGAGGAACTGCTGAGGAGTTGTTTGGTGAACATTCTCTAATTAGAATTTGTTTTTCTCTCTCTGTTTTTCTTTGTATGTATTCTCTATCGTTCTCCTCCACTCTCTGTGGAGTAAGATGAATTACATGAATTACGTTCTGCTCCGACTCGTTCAAAACGGCAGAGGGATAGTTTTCAAGAAAACGTCTTCACTTCCTCATCTCTCCAAACGTCTTCTATCGGAAGGATCGTTTTGATCTCTTTAGTGATGTTTGCTGCTGTTGAATGTGGACTGCCAGGTTGTGCTAATTGAAAGGCTTGGCAGACAGGTAACAGCCGAACGGACGGTTTGAAAAGCCCCGTCTCTGCTCTCTGCTTTCCTGCTCTTCCCAGTACTGTACCGATGTTCATGCTGTGTCCTCTGTTGGTCTGCAGAGGTATGTACCTTTCAGGTTCTGCAGTGACGCAGGTACTGTACACAGGTCAGTGGTCTAACCCCGTCTCCGGCTGCAGGCTGCAGCGATAGGCCCAGCTCACTACCCTGACTCCCTGTGTGTATTTGGGTGTGTGAGGGGGCAGGGGTAGTGGAGGAGAATAAGTCACTGGGGCTAGTGGCAGTGATGAGGACATTTTCTGCTGTACCCTAGAGCTCCATAGGACACTATAACCCCCCCCCCCCCCCCCACCCTCCCTCCTCTATCACTGCCTCCTACCCTGCCCACGCTCTTCTGACGCAACCCTCTCTGCAGCAGTAAATTATACACTACAGCACGCTGATAGGACCTCACGACTGCAGTCTACTGGGTGTTGTTGAGCCACAGAGGAGAGATACTGGAGGGGTAAGATGGGTAAGAGGAGGTGGGTACGTAGAAGTGATGGAGGGACAAAGGAGAAAGACACAGAAGTGAGCCTCAATGAGCCATTTGAGTAAATGAGTGTGCTCTGTGTTAAGGGAGACGGGAGGGGAGATGGACATGAGAGAGGAAGGCTTTCATCTTAACTTTCAGCAGGGGAGGCAGATAATGCAGGCCTTTTATGAACAGAACATGACACAAAACTGTTATGTATTTTTTTCTCAAATATTCAACCTATTGTTCAGCTATGGTGATTCCCATCTGTTACAGTCACATTACTGGAGTGCAGGGTGCCATTCCTCAGCATTCAGATTGGATTGACAAAAATAATATAATAATATTGACTGAAATGTTGAAAAGTAAAGAGTAGAAGAGGTATGATTAATCATTTAGGGATGTGTCAAGTGGAAGCTGTAAAAAACATGATAATGGAATGGAACTCTCTATTTTCCAATCTCGATCTCTGATCTCGATTTCTCTTCCTCTCTCTACGTATCGCTGCCCCCCCATCTGTCTCTCTCTGGAACATGTCTGTCTTTCTCTGGAACCTGTCTGTCTCTCTCTGGAACCTGCCTGTCTCTCTCTGGAGCCTTTTAGCTTGAAAAGCATGCATTGTTAACCAAATTTAAATTAATCTCGTTTTTGTGTTCCCCTGAAGGAACAATGGAGGGACTTTCCTGTGTGTCCCTGTGGGCTGCTGGGGGAGGTTGAAGCAGAGGGGAGAGAGGCAAGCCTTCTCCACGTCCCATCCATCTCTCTATTCACACCACTGATCTCAATTACCTGCAAGGCACTTTCTCAATATTGTCAAAAATTGCATAGCATAATACGCAAAATAAACCATGAACTCAATCCATTTGAATATGAAGGCAAACATCCCATTGCAAAGTGGTGAATAAACCAGAAAACAAATGTCTTTAACTATCCACGGGATATGTTTTTTTGGTCCGAGTGTTGCATTTTAATGGAAGCAGACTGTTATGTGAGGATTTGCATGTGAAGTAGATGCCTGACCATTCATGCCAGCTTACTGAGGCTGTCCCCTGAGCTGGCTCCCCTATGGCCTGTGACACATGCACCTCCTGTGTCCCTGGTCTACAGAGGGGGAAAGGAGGGACTCTCACACCCTCCTGCTGGCCACACTGAGCCCATACTCAGGGTTGACTCTCACCAACACCCATTTTCCCCATGGAGTTCCTATTACGTGGCAGAAATAGCCAAATGGTTATTATTGTGAGGTTGTCTCTGACTGACACTTGTTATCTGACTGTGGCTGTTCACTGCCATCCTTCGTGTCCTGCACTGCCTCCAGATGAGTGTTTGCCTGTAGGCATTGTTAAGGCAACATTTGTAGGTAATGTACTATTAGGTGCCTCTGGGAGCTGCTGTTTGAATCTCTCCTTTCACGGCTGTGTGTGTGCACTTGTGTGTTTGTGCATGCATGTGTTTGTGTGTGAGTGTGCGGGGGGGGGGTTCAGCAGAAGTAGGACCAGAGGTCCTGCCGTTGGAGCTTGTATTATCCCAGGCAGAGGTCCTGCTGTTGGAGCTTGTATTATCCCAGGCAGAGGTCCTGCTGTTGGAGCTTGTATTATCCCAGGCAGAGGTCCTGCCGTTGGAGCTTGTATTATCCCAGGCAGAGGTCCTGCTGTTGGAGCTTGTATTATCCCAGGCAGAGGTCCTGCTGTTGGAACTTGTATTATCCCAGGCAGAGGTCCTGCTGTTGGAGCTTGTATTATCCCAGGCAGAGGTCCTGCTGTTGGAGCTTGTATTATCCCAGGCAGAGGTCCTGCTGTTGGAGCTTGTATTATCCCAGGCAGAGGTCCTGCTGTTGGAGCTTGTATTATCCCAGGCAGAGGTCCTGCTGTTGGAGCTTGTATTATCCCAGGCAGAGGTCCTGCTGTTGGAGCTTGTATTATCCCAGGCAGAGGTCCTGCTGTTGGAGCTTGTATTATCCCAGGCAGAGGTCCTGCTGTTGGAGCTTGTATTATCCCAGGCAGAGGTCCTGCTGTTGGAGCTTGTATTATCCCAGGCATAGGTCCTGCTGTTGGAGCTTGTATTATCCCAGGCAGCCGTTTATTCATTATCTTCCCTCCACAGTCTCTTATCTCTATTTGTTATTGCTTCAAGCACCTTGTTTCACGCTGCTTTGAATCCACATTCTTTCTTCAATCATTTGCTCATACTATGGCCTTGTGAAGCTGGGAAGAAAAGGAATATACAGAGCTGTGTGTGTGCGTGCGTGTGTGTGTACTGTACGCACAAGTGTGTGTGTGTGTGTGTATTATTAGGAGCCATGTTAGGCGTTCAACTAAGCAGCACTCAATTTCCCCTATAAATAAAGCGTTATCATTATATAATTATCCTGGTTCTCACTGGGATGTGAAATGTATTGAAATGTGTGCATTTTGATGTCACTTACCAGGACCCATGCCCACACACACACACACACACACGCTGTATAATAGAACGTATAATGTACTCTGCCTCAGAGATATAAACAGTGGTTCTTCCAGCGTTAGACGATGTGACATATCCAGGCGAGAATAGATAGCTGGCTGTCCCCTTCCTCTTCACCCACCTCCCTGAGTCTGTCTGCCTGCCGACGTGCTCTAACGTTAGATTAATGTTTGGCCAGAAGTGTTTGGTTTTATCATACCAGAAGGCTCCTGGATGAACTGTTCAACTGTGTCTATACACAGACAACACATCCTCTCTCCCTGGCCTATAGTACAGCACACTGTAGTGGAGCTAGGCCTGTAGCCTATAGGACAGCACACTGTAGTGGAGCTAGGCCTGTAGCCTATAGGACAGCACACTGTAGTGGAGCTAGGCCTGTAGCCTATAGGACAGCACACTGTAGTGGAGCTAGGCCTGTAGCCTATAGTACAGCACACTGTAGTGGAGCTAGGCCTGTAGCCTATAGGACAGCACACTGTAGTGGAGCTAGGCCTGTAGCCTATAGGACAGCACTGTTGGGTTAAATGGTGCATGGACTATATAGGTCGCACCTCCGCTCACTGTCTGGTCACATGCACTTGGTTTTAATGTTGTACCATAACTGTGGCGTTACAGACCACCAGGGAGGGAGAGAAGAGTGTCCAGGTCTGACACCACATGTCCCCTTTCAACCCTTCCTCTACATCGCAGGCAGTCCTGCCACCCCATCCTAGTCGCACCCTGTTCTGTTCCCAGTCAGTACACCTGCTGCATGCCTGGCACTGCCCTATTATGGGGGCATAGTGGCATAGTCTGGGGTATGGCCAGTCCCTTGTCCCAGAGGTGCCCCCTCAGGCAGCCAGGGCCGCCACCGCCACGGCCTATGTGTCATTACAGTAAACCGCTGATTGGTTTAACCACACAGCTTTTAATACAACCGCCATTGACAAACACGGGAGTAACAGTGGTGTAGAATGTTTGGTAGCCAGAGACGATGTACAGCTAATGAGGGAGCAAGTTTAGGTACAACAGGTTTTTATAGGAGCTATTTGGGACTGTGTTGGTGTAATGTTGATATTTGGGACTGTGTTGGTGTAATGTTGATATTTGGGACTGTGTTGGTGTAATGTTGATATTTGGGACTGTGTTGGTGTAATGTTGATATTTGGGACTGTGTTGGTGTAATGTTGATATTTGGGACTGTGTTGGTGTAATGTTGATATTTGGGACTGTGTTGGTGTAATGTTGATATTTGGGACTGTGTTGGTGTAATGTTGATATTTGGGACTGTGTTGGTGTAATGTTGATATTTGGGACTGTGTTGGTGTAATGTTGATATTTGCCCTCATTCTGAGCTGTTTAACGTGATGGATGGTGTTGTGTCCAGTTTTACTGCCCTGTACATTCCTATGTCTGGGGGCTTACACTGTTACTATGCCTCCTCACCCTCTAATTGTCCCTCCGTGTCCCTCTCTGTCCCTCTGTGTCCCTCTCTGTGTATCCCTCTCTGTCCCTCTGTTTGTCCCTCTGTGTCCCTCTCTGTGTATCCCTCTCTGCCCCTCTGTGTCCCTCTCTGTGTATCCCTCTCTGTCCCTCTGTTTGTCCCTCTGTGTCCCTCTCTATGTATCCCTCTCTGTCCCTCTGTGTCCCTCTCTATGTATCCCTCTCTGTCCCTCTGTGTCCCTCTCTATGTATCCCTCTCTGTCCCTCTGTGTCCCTCTCTGTGTTCTTCTCTATGTCCCTATTTGTGTCCCTCTCTGTGTTCTTCTCTATGTTCCTATTTGTGTCCCTCTCTGTGTATCCCTCTCTGTCCCTCTGTGTCCCTCTCTGTCCCTATTTGTGTCCCTCTCTGTCCCTCTCTGTCCCTATTTGTGTCCCTCTGTGTCCCTCTGTGTCCCTCTCTGTCCTGCAGTGTCCTTCTCTGTCCCTGTGTCTCTCTGTGCCCCTGACGGTAGAGTCAAGCGAGGCTCCGTGACTGGCTGGCTGGGGCGATGACACATGGCCAGGACTATACCCGCTACATTCCCACACCGCTGCTATTCTTACTCCTTTTAAACCTGTTTAACTGCGGATGCCTGGAGTCACATACCAGCGGCTTAGCTTCATAGCACAAAGCACAAGAGTTAAACAGTGGAAAACCCTGATCTATCTGCAGCTGCACTAGAGAATCAACAGGTGGAACATACAAACATGACAGGATGGATTCATTGTCCAGTAGCAATGTTTGACAGATTCTGCTCCCCAACTCACCACTGTACTGTCTCTCTGGCCACAGCTAGGAGCTGGAGCTGCTGTTTCTGTCACACAGATTCTATGCAGTGTTAGTGGGGCTTTAGGATCAGTAAATCCACATTACTAAGCAGGGGGAAACTGGGCCCTTCCAGTAGTAATTAGACAGGGAGTCAGCTCCAAATCCATGCCTTCAGGAACAGAGTATGGAGATCAGGCTGATTGATAGGGGACAGGTGGGATGTCACCACGACGATGAAGTTTGTGTGTGTGTGTGTGTTTGTATATGTGTGTGTGTGTGTGTGTGTGTGTGTGTGTGTGTGTGTGTGCCCTCCTCAGCAGCCCCTTGACTGGGCTATTCTGGCATCATAGAGGGCCTCTTGTCTTGTTAGCGAGATGTTAATGTTTCTAATGTCAGGTGAAGGACACAGGCTTCTGTGGCCCTGTCTCTGGCCAGCTCACGGAGGGACAGCCATGCTATCTGCTTAGTGGACAGAGACAGGACTGTTAACTAAAGCACTGTGGAGAATGCTAACACCCGTTAGCAGAACGTTTGAAAGACGCAGGCCTTGTTTCTTCTCCCTAGATTCCATGTTGGCACCAGCCTTGGTTAACACTCAGGGGAAGACAGAGGAAATTCATTGTTCAGTGGCAACTGTGAAATCATCTGTGATGGAGCTAAAGTGGTGGATTAGCCTGGGTCTGGGCCTGGCCAGGGGACAGTAGTGAAGAGGGCGAGGTAAAAACGTGTTTCTTAGTTAATTGGAGTGAATAGATTCTGAGAGCCACTGTAATTGTTTTCTCTCTTTGTCATGTCTCCCAAAAAAACATCAACAACTCCACTGTCTCTCTCGCCCTCTCTCCCTCTCTCTCCCCCTCTCTTCCCCTCTCTTCCCCTCTCCACCCCTCTCTCCCTCTCTCTTCCCCTCTCCACCCCTCTCTTCCTCTCTCTGGTCCCCCCGGGGTTGTGTAGTGTTGCTATACTTTCTCTACTCTATCACGTATGGTGCTGTGTGGATCCAGATACAATCTTCTCAGTTCCGCCTTGGTCTGTACTGCTATGCTAACTGATCCCTATGTCCCTATGTGTGGAGGTTCTACAGAGGTATTGATGGGAACTCTGTTTCTATGTCGCTGCCTCCTCATGGCACACTCTTGAACATTTAGCCTTCCCTGTTATTTCCTGTTTTCCCTCTCTCTTCCTCCTCCATCCCTCTGTTCCCACTCTTTCTCTTGCCTCCAGGGCCCTTGACTTCCCCCTGGCATTTAGCTGTGGTAGCATTTCTCCTTGTTGTAATTGATGACTGGGGCCCTTGTTGAGGTGTTGTTGTTGTGCCTGTTGGCCGGGGCCGTTTCTCAAGGGGCTCCTTAAGCCTGCTTTTCCTTTCTGTGGCCCCTCCTCCCTCCTCTCCCTCCTCCTCTCTTCCTCCCTCCGTCACAAAGCTGCTGCCAGTCCACAGGGCCACACATGTCACATATGTCACCCCTCAGGCCCTGATTTAGAGCGTGGGCCCTGCCTCCTGTACGTCACAGCTTTAACAGCACAGAGGACAGGATGAAAGAGAGGGAGTGGGCAGCCATTCACCAGCCGGAAAGAGAGAGAGAGGGAAGAGCAAGAGGGGGAAAAAGGATGAAAAGAAAGCTTTGGGCTCTCTCCCTGAAACAATCGCTCCTAGCCCGTCTGACATGTTCAACTGTTAAACAGTAGTGTGTGTGAAGAGGTACAGTGACTATTCACCCACTCAGAGGCCTCAGTTCATCAGGCTTTATTAGCAGTGTGAATGTGTTAGTTTGGCTGGAGGGGACAGTGGAACAGAGCCAGCCAGCCTCACACAACGTCCCCTCTGTTTCCACCTCTCTCTCTCTCTCTCTCTCTCTCTCTCTCTCTCTCTCTCTCTCTCTCTCTCTCTCTCTCTCTCTCTCTCTCTCTCTCTCTCTCCGTCTCTCTCTTTTTCTCTGCCCAGACACATTAACAAATACAAGCGTATATAAAACACCACTCCTGGACAATGTTCTGACTAGTTGTATACTAGTTGAGTGGTTGTATACTGGGCATAAAAAGCAATGCCATTCATTCCATTGTAGTATTTTATTGTTCTGTGATGCCTTTATTATGGGATGACTCATGCTTTTTCTCTGAGTGCTAAGGTGGGTTTTAAATTGTGAACTGTTACTCTGATTCAGAGGGGTTGGGTTAAATACATCCATTTGAATGTATTCAGTTGTTCAACTGACTAGTATCTCCCCTTTCACTTTCCCTTTCTGAATACCTCACACTGATTTGTCCAACCAGCTATAATCCCCTTACCCACTTTGGACATTGAATTGGTTCAGCTCCTACAACACTTACTGATGTTTGTTCCAGGCCCTGTAACCCCTGGAGCGCCTCAGTAGAGTGGGATGTTTTCATGATGACACAACCTCCACCCAGAACCCCCACTGTGACTAACCAGGTACAGACGACTAGGCCTGTCAACAGCTACTTAGACACTGCTCCTGAGAAGGCCTGTTGGGGTCACTGCAGAGAGACAGCTAGGGGTGTCCAAACAGGCTATTAGTGGAGGCTTTCCTCTCCTCCCAGTGACTGGGCCTTGATCACACAGTGTGGAGAGACAGGCTGGTCGCAGATAGCAGGAGGAGCAGTCAGGTCACCTCATAATTGTCACGGTTATCAGTATTATCGCCGTATTGTTAAAATGTGCTGGAAATGTTCAAAAAGTACAGATACAAACACTGACATTATTTCACCAAGTTTTATATTGAAAACTAACAAACAACAAATAAAATTAGCAGCACTATGCACTTTTTGTGTGCATAAACATTTAAAATAATAATATTAAAGATGGCACCCTGAGGCCATGAGAGGTAAAGTTTCCCTAGTGCAGGTTTTAATGAACACAACCTTAAGTAAGCAAATCAAAGAGATTTAGAGATTTGAAGTGTTGCCGCCAGGGTGACCATCTTCGATTAAGTTTCACGCAGCACTCTTGTAAAACCCAAAATACGACCACACTTCAGATTTGGTCCTCTTAGAAGGCTGAAAAATCTCCCAAGCGCAGTCACTGCCTTCTGCCATGTTTTCACACAAAACAAAACCCACGTTGCATGCTGTGCCTCCGTCAGACTGTTGCTAACTTTGGTTGATGCTGGACAGTATTTTCCGTGAGTTTTTCAAACCGTGGCAATCAAACACGGTTTTAATGATAATAAAACTTTGAAACGCTAATACTAACCGTTGGGAATTTTACCGTGGTTTATTGTGAAACCGGTAACCGTTTCATCCCTAGTACTTATGGCTATGTAGCATAACATTATCACTAGCTAATAACATTTTTTGCATTCCAGGTCAAATTACTAAAACAAGTGCTATTACATCATCAATGGCTATGTTAAGAAATAGCAACAGGCTGTTGAATGGGGTGATGGGGTCCAGGGGTGATGGGGTCCAGGGGTGATGGGGTCCAGGGGTGATGGGGCTGAGGATGGAGGGCCCTCTGTGGCAACACGCTGGCATGTGGTTGGACCACAGAGAGATGCCACGTACTTCTGTCTTCTGCGTGTTTGATTCTGTTTGGGAGCTGGGCTGTGCTTTGTTCCTCCTGGTGGTGGAGACCCACAGAGTCTCTCTCTCTCTCCCCAGAGTCTCTCTCTCTCTCCCCAGAGTCTCTCTCTCTCTCCCCAGAGTCTCTCTCTCTCCCCAGAGTCTCTCCTTCTCTCTCTCCCCAGAGGCTCTCTCTCTCTCTCTCCCCATAGTCTCTCTCTCTTTCCCCATAGTCTCTATCTCTCTCCCCATAGTCTCTCTCTCCCCATAGTCTCTATCTCTCTCCCCATAGTCTCTCTCTCTCTCCCCATAGTCTCTCTCTCTCTCCCCATAGTCTCTATCTCTCTCCCCAGAGTCTCTCTATCTCTACAGTTTCTCTATCTCTCTCCAGAGTCTCTTTATCTCTCTCCAGAGTCTCTCTCTCCCCAGTCTCTCTCTATCTCTCTCCAGAGTCTCTCTCTCTCTCCAGAGTCTCTCTCTCTCTCCAGAGTCTCTCTCTCTCTCCAGAGTCTCTCTCTCTCTCTCCATACTCTCTTTCTCTCTCTCCAGAGTCTCTCTCTCTCTCCATACTCTCTTTCTCTCTCCCCAGAGTCTCTCTCTCCCCATTCTCTCTCTATCTCTCTCCAGTCTCTCTCTCTCTCTCTCCAGAGTCTCTCTCTCTCTCTCTCTCTCTCTCTCTCTCTCTCTCCAGAGTCTCTCTCTCTCCAGACTCTCTCTATGTCTCTCCAGAGTCTCTCTATCTCTCCCCAGCCTCTTTCTCTCTCTCCCTCTCCCCAGGTGCATCTTGGTAGCTGTCGCTCGTGTGGCAAGGGGCAAAACTAACTGATGTAAAACAGTAATTCTGCTGATATATTGTGAATGTATGAACTACACATTGACACATCCAGTCCAAAGCAGTTAAAAAATACTTAGTAGTTGCCAAAGTAACCAATTCACTTGATGATCTGTATAGCCTACAGTTTTGTTTGGGGATTTTAATCCTAACCTTAGCTTGGATGTCAGAGGGTATGCGTCTTATCAGCCTGTATATTATTTTTCAAGGAGAAGTATAACATTATGTTGTTTTCTTCCATTATCCCTCTTAATTAATGTCTGCATCTCCCTGGGGGGCAGTGTGTCATTAGGACATAATTACACTCAATGTCAATGGAGTCATTCATTAACCTGTTCATGAAATTGGTCATTAGACTACTTCACAGCAATCCACCTTATCTAATCACAGGACCCTATTTTTGCCTCATTCTCCCAGTCTTCTCTCCGAGTAGAGTCCTCTCTCTCTCGCCCCAGAGTCCTCTCTCTCTCGCCCCAGAGTCCTCTCTCTCTCGCCCCAGAGTCCTCTCTTTCTCGCCCCAGAGTCCTCTCTCTCTCTCTCGCCCCAGAGTCCTCTCTCTCTCGCCCCAGAGAACTCTCTCTCTCTCCCCAGTCCTTTCCCTCCCGAGAATCCTTTCCCTCCCGAGAGTCCTTTCCCTCCCGAGAGTCCTTTCCCTCCCAGGAGTCCTTTCCCTCCCAGGAGTCCTTTCCCTCCCGAGAGTCCTTTCCCTCCCGATAGTCCCCTCTCTCTCCCCAGAGTCTCTATATCTCTCCCCAGAGTATCTCTATCTCTCTGCCAGAGTCTCTCTATATCTCTCCAGAGACTCTCTCTATCTCTCTCCAGAGTATACCTCTCTCTCCCCAGTCTCTCTCTATCTCTCTACAGAGTATCTCTCCCCAGAGTCTTTCTATCTCTCCAGAGTCTTTCTATCTCTCCAGGGTCTTTCTATCTCTCCAGTCTCACTATATCTCCCCAGAGTATGTCTATCTCTCCCCAGAGTCTGTCTATCTCTCCCCAGATTCTCTCTATCTCTCTCCAGAGTGTCTCTCTCCCCAGAGCCTCTCTCTCTCTCCCCAGAGCCTCTCTCTCTCCCCAGAGCCTCTCTCTCTCCAGAGCCTCTCTCTCTCTCTCTCTCTCTCCCCAGAGCCTCTCTCTCTCCCCAGAGTCTCTCTATCTCTCCCCAGAGTCTCTCTATCTCTCCCCAGAGTCTCTCTATCTCTCCAGAGTCCTCTTTCTCCCCCCAGAGTGGTGATGACAGTGAGAAGGTCAGTGACACTGTATGGTGGGCCTTGTATGATGCCGGGGGCCTTGTATGGTGGCCAGAGGGCCTTGTCTGGTGACCAATGGCCTTGTATGGTGGCCGGGGGGCCCTGTATGGTGGCCGGGGGGCCCTGCATGGTGGCCAGGGGCCCTCTATGGTGTCCGGGGGGCCCTGTATGGTGGCCGGACGCCCTCTATGGTGGCCGAGGGGCCCTGTATGGTGGCCAGGGGGCTCTGTATGGTGGCCAGGGGGCCTTGTGATCCATGGAGCCTGGAGTGGGTGACAGTGTGGAGTTGTGTGTAAACAGTGGAGTACCCCTGGCCCTGCCATTGCCCTGCCATCAACTGTCTGGGGTCACTGCGTACCACAGGGCCTCAACAGGGGCTTAGATCCCTGCTTTGTTAAGCAGCCTGTTCACTTCTCCTCACATTAATCTGTTCTGCAGGGACACTGTTGTTGTTGCCTCCTGCTTTCCTTTAATCAAGACCTCCTTTGTTTGTGCCAGATGAGGATAGGGAGAGAGTGATGGAGGGAGAGAGGGAGAGAAAGGCCACCTGAAAGACGGGTCCCCTGCGATCCCCTCCGCTCCCTCTCTCCCTCCATCTGGAGCTCAGAGCTTCATTACTGTATGATTCAAGTTCTGCCAACACTAACCCTGGGGTTTAAATACCAATTTTGTATTTGTGTTTATTAGGGATCCCCATTAGTTGTTGTCAAGGCAGCATCTACTCTTCCTGGTGTCCAAACACATTAAGGCACTTACATTGCATATAAAACAAAATATAAAGCAGTACATTATATAACATTATTACACCACTACATATCTACTATACAGAATGTATAATACCACCATACAACAATATTACAAAGTACGTGTGTGTAGAGTGCGTGTCCTAGCGCTTGTGTGCGTATGCGTGTGTCAGTTACTTTGTGTGTGTCTCTTCACAGTCCCTGCTGTTCCATAATGCATATTTTTACCAGTTTTTTTTAAATCTGATTCTACTGATTACATCAGTTACTTGATGTGGAATAGAGTTCCATGTAGTCATAGTACTGTGAGCCTCCCATAGTCTGTTCTGGACTTTGGGACTGTGAAGAGACCTCTGGTGGCATGTCTTGTGGGGTATACATGGGTGTCCGAGCTGTGCACAAGTAGTTTAAACAGATACCTTGGTACATTCAGCTTGTCAACACTTATTACATAAACAAGTAGTGATGAAGTCAATCTCTCCTCCAATTTGAGCTATGAGAGATTGACATGCATATCGTTAATGTTACCTCCCTGTGTACTTTTAAGGGCCAGCCGTGCTGCCATGTTCTGAGCCAATTGTAATTTTCCTAAGTCCCTCTTTGTGGCACCTGACCACACGACTGAACAGTAGTCCAGGAACAAAAAAACTAGGGCCTGTAGGACCTGCCTTGTTGATAGTGTTGTTAAGAAGGCAGAACAGTGCTTTATTATGGACAGACTTAGCTACGGTTGTATCGATATGTTTTGACCGTGACAGTTTACAATCCAGGGTTACTCCAAGCAGTTGAGTTACTTCAACTTGCTCAATTTCCACATTATGAATTGAGTACACAGATACACACACTAATGCATGTATGCATAAGCTCAGACACACTCACACACTCCATTGTTAGATCCATACACACAACACACACATATGCAAACATAAAGGAATGGCCTAACAGACAGAAAACCCCACTGCCCCAGCCTGTTGAGAGAGATTGGGGTGCCGGAACAGTGTGTGTGCTTCAACCCACCTTGGCTGGGTCATGTTTTCCATATAAAAGTGTTGGCTTGGTGCTCTGCTGGTGGCTGGGTATGGGGCTGTCCCGGTGCTCTAATCCCCTCATTAAGTCACCCAGGCAGCGCTGGGCGCAGATAGTAGCCTGGCACTGGGACAGGGTACCCTTTTCCCTCTCTGTACCCCTGTCAGAAACACATCTCTCCATCCAGCCCAGCTCACGTGATGCTCATTGGATCACTAATATATCGCCTTTCACTGTGTGTGTGTGTGTCTGTGTGTGTGTGTGTGTGTGTGTGTGTGTGTGTGTGTGTGTGTGTGTGTGCGTGTGCGTGTGCGTGTGCGCGTGTGCGTGTGTGTGTGTGTGTGTGCGTGTGCGTGTGCGTGTGTGCGTGTGTGTGAGTGCATGCGTTGTTTTGTGTAAGGAGTTGACTGTGCTCATTTCAGTTGTTTTGGTATTGAACGGTGATGGGTGATTTGATTGGTTGCACTGTCTAATCCCTTTAGCAGTGGGTTTATTATTAAGGTTTTTTTTAACTCACCATCTGATATACAGAGCATTATGCCTGGGCTTTTTCCCCTTGGCTTTTTCATCATGATATAATGATTCCGAATTCAGCAGTGATTAAAATGGAAATGATGAAACAATATCAATGGATGAACGGTACCTCATTATATTCCCCTGCCATCAGGAGACAAGGAGAGACTGCTTGCACGAACTCTCTGAAGAGGAAGTCACACACACACACACACCAATTACGACATTCCTTTCTCTCAAACCAGGAACAGAAACCAGGAACAGTGGTCCCAAGTCCTCTACTGGACTTACCTGTACTCTGTCTGTATGATAGATTACTGGAAAATCTCTCTCTCTCTCTCTCTCTCTCTCTCTCTCTCTCTCTCTACCTCTAGCTATCTCTCTGTCTCACTCTTTTTTTCCTCTCTATTTTTTCTCTCTCTCGCTCTCTCTCTCTCTCTCCGTCTCTCCCCCTCTAGCTAGCTCTCTGTCTCACACGTTCTCTCTCTTCCTTTCTCTCTCTCTCGCTTTCTCTTTATCGCTTATTCTCTCTCTCTCTCTCTCTCTCTCTCTCTCTCTCTCTCTCTCTCTCTCTCTCTCTCTCTCTCTCTCTCTCTCTCTCTCTCTCTCTCTCTCTCTCTCTCGTTCATGGTCGTTGTGACTGGAATTTCTAAAGACGTTTACAAGACTTTGATGGACGATCAGCAAAACTGACTCTGCCAGCCCATGAAATAACAAACCGCAAAAAAATACTTTCGTAAATATTCTGTATCCTGGATGACACTTCAGATTACTAATGTGACAATAAAATGTCCATGCCAGTTTTAATCTTCTCTCTTCATGGACCACATCACTTATATCCCTTCGCCCATGTTTCATTAATGAGAGTGTGTCCATACATTTAGCTGTTCGAGGCCTAATTGGTGGATGTCCATCATTCATTCTGAATGATATGTTACAAATGACAATTACTACGCTATTTTAAGAATTGGCATTTGTGCAATATGTTATGAGTTGCAATTCAAGACCAGGCTGATGGAGGTCACTCTGGGCTTTTTTGTTGCACAGGCTGAGCTGAGGGCAGATGTACTCTACACCAGATACTCAGGGATCACACTCCACTCTTTAGTTTATTTTGGACCGTATGTCCACATTGCTATTTATGGGCTGGGTGTTTGTCAAGGTAAACTCATTAAGTGGACCGGTGTCCACATTTCACATGTTCTGTTGTCAGTTTGTTCATGCTGGGGAAGTGTATCTTGGTTGGATGCCCTCATTACAAACATTACAAACAAACACAGAAAGACATGTTTGGTTTCTCTCCACCATATGGAACCCTGATCTTACAGGACACCACAATGGAGTCACTTTGACATCCCGGCAACCTCTTTCATCCTCTCCATCCTACTCTCCATTCATCCCTCCCGCCATCCCTTCATCCTGAGGTTCTGTTCAATGTCTCCCTAATGTGATGTCACACATCATTTGTATCCCTGTCGTAGATACTGTGAACGAGGACAGAGCTGTTTTTTCCTCAGGTGGTGAGAGGCCATGGCTCTGGCTCTGGCTCTATATTCATAATTGGGCCATGGAGGCTGGCACTGAACATGTGACCCTATAGACTGGAGGAAAAGGTCTGGACTTCCTCAGGTATAATCTCAGTCTGTTTTCATAGTGGAGTCCTTCTCCAAGTCAAACAACTTCAGAGTATATAGCTGAGGAGAGGAGTCAATAATATTCTCTCTCTCTCTCTCTCTTTCTCTGTTCGATGAGCAACGGTCTCAGTATTCTCCTCACCGAACTGAGAGAAGTTGAACCACTCACAGACTGACTCCCAGTCCCTCAAGGACCTAGCTGAGTGACTTATGGATTTGTGCTGTATGTGTTGGCAGCCAGGAATGAGAGGCCCATATCCAAACAGAACACAGGACCTTGACCAGAGCTGAACCAAGGGACGGCAGCCCACGGCCAAATCTGGAAATATGGGCTAGTTTGGTAAGCATTAAAAAGAGACATGCCGCAAACAGCCTGTCTCTATTCCAAACACATAAAAACTAACTACAGTGGGCAGTTCGATACAGGAAAGAGAGCTTATAAGACTGAGGCAACCTATTCCGGGACTGGCTTGGTGTGTCGTTCAGTGAAGATGGCCCAAGTACTGTGAGCCCCACAAGAGTTTCTCTATAGGTTAGGCCCTGCTCTCTGCAAGGTACAGGGATTCAATTTAATCTCTGAAACATTTACTACTTCTGTCTCTGTCTGTGTTTCCTATGTATTTGCCAAGGCACAAAGGATGGCATTGTACAAGAGGGGCATTTCTGTATTTTTTTCTACTTGTGAAGGGCTTAAGTGCTCATTATTAAAAAAATATATTATTTTTTTAACCCCATTTTCGTCATATCCAATTGGTAGTTACAGTCTTGTCCCATCGCTACAACTCCTGTACGGGAGAGGCGAAGGTTGAGAGCCGTGCGTCCTCCGAAACACAACCCACCAAGCCGCACTGCTTCTTGACACAATGAACGCTTAACCCGGAAGCCAGCCGCACCAATGTGTCGGAGGAACCACCGTCCACCTGGCGATTGAGTCAACGTGCATGCGCCCGGCCCGCCACAGGAGATGCTACAGCGCGATGGGACAAGGACAACCCGGCCGGCCAAACCCTCCCGCAACACAGACGGGGCTCGAAACCGCATCTGTAGTAATGCAGCTTGCACTGCGATGCAGTGCCTTGGAACGCTGCACCACTCAGGAGCCCTTACCTCAAATGCAAATCCTTTTAATGTTTTGGCTAGTTCTGCCGTTCCTTTTATCCTCTAATGTTAAAAGTGCACTCCTCCACCACTGTGATCAAATCTAGATGTATTTCAATGTGTGGTAAAGTGTGGGTGTGTAGGCTGTACTGTGTATGGGCTTCATTGTATAGAGTGTGGGTGGGTTTGGTAATGTTACGAAGTCATTAGGACCCTCCTCTCAGGTTGTAAATGCTCTTAACCTGTTAACCCTCAATACACGTTGAAGAGAAAATAGCCTATATACTGTATTTCAACGACATCTCATTGCTTTGAACTGTGGGTAGATAGAAAAAAAGTTTGTTATATTGGGGTGGCTGTGTGAGAGATGAGGAGGACAGGACATCGGCCTACAGGACACGGCACAGGATTAATGAAAGCCAGACTGTTTTGTGTGAGCCCCGTGGGGTTCAGTGGTGTTGACGAACAATATCCTGAACCCTCTGCTCCAGATCCCTTCATGGCTCCTAAGTGGCTCTCTGCCATATGACCTCTTTTCTCCCTGCGTCTCTCTGTCAACACACTACTTACACAGGTTCCCTGCTATGACAGCTGTCCTTTCATCAAACATGGCCGGCTCAGATGGATTGAGGACAAATAAAAATGAGGTTTCTCTGGTGACTTTAGACAGGATGAATGGTTTTAGCTTCAGGCTCTGCAAGCTCGGGGCAGTAGGTTTGTGAAGCATTCCGAGGGCTCTGTTTTTATCCGTGTTTTAATCTGAAATCAGCTGAAGGCTCTTGTTGGTCTCTGTTTTAATCTGAAATCAGCGGAAAGCTCTTGTTGATCACTGTTTTAATCTGAAATCAGCGGAAAGCTCTTGTTGATCTCTGTTTTAATCTGAAAGCAGCTGAAGTCTGAGGCTTCTCTGAACCCATGTAGACCCACAACCATAAACAGGATATGAGCTCATCAATGTATGAATCAGATTCGCAGGAAAGTACGGCGGTGTTCTCTTTATTCTTCCCCTCCTCTACTCTCCTCTTCTCTCCTCCACTCCTCCCCTCCTGCCATCTCTATAATTTCTTTCACTCCTTATCGTGTTGGAGTGCTCTAATATTGACCTAGTGGGAGAGGCCTTAGGCAGGGCCCAGAGACTACATACTGACTGCAGGTCATTGTTAGCTGTTAGAAGGATCGATTAGGCCCTTAGCTGACTCCATGGCCAGAGGTTAAGCGTCCTAAGGCTGGGCAGACTTGACTAATGCATTCTCTACTAATGACTAGGGAAGTACCCTTTTAACACTTGTGAGACAAGAAGGATTACATCTGAACTGACCTCGAGAACGGTAAAGATACCGATCTCCCTCATATCTCCCTTAGCCTCTAGCTTCAAACACTGGCTGACTTTGGGTTGCTACTCTCAGTGGTACCTTTTGTGTTGAGTAATATCTAGTGTCTGAGCCTCTGGGTACCTGTCACCAGCTCTCTATTCTCCTCAGGGAGTCCAGCTCAGCTTTACTATAATGAGCAGCTTTTAATTTCTACACAGACAGTCAGAAGGCTGAGACGCAGACAAGACGGCCTGTCAAGAAATACCTATAGAAAATAAAAGTCCATATGTTGTATGTGATTAATCCCCCTGAGGGGAACATTTATATCCAGCTGCAGTCTGTGCAGGGGAGTATGTGCCTGCATATGCAGCAGCCCAGCAGGTACCAGGGTATTTGTTTACTGTGATCCCTGCCCTCCAAAGACTGTATGTGTGTGTATCTGTATGTAACCTAACGTAGAAGGCGTAAAAAGACGCCTGAGCGGAGGAAACTGAAGTTAGGTTGAAAATACTGCATCCCTGAACACCGGAAATATCCGCTTTCTGCCGACCACACAAAGAGTGACCTGTAGTTGGGGCTGAGCAGAGCAGAGCAGAGAGAGAGAGAGAGAGAGAGAGAGAGAGAGAGAGAGAGAGAGACTGGCCGGCCCATGTCAGAGAAAGGATTCACTTTGTTGCCTTATTGATTCCTCCCTCTCTTCCATCCATCTCTCGCTCTCTCAGTTAGACCTGAGATGAGCATGTTCCCCACAGACCAGCCGCGAGGGTGCAGTCAGTCTGGTGTTTCTCTGTCCATCTCCAGCTCGGCTCGGCAGTAAAAGGCTTAGATTTCATCCGGGGCTACTGTTACAGGCTGTGTGAGAGGAAGACCAAACTTGGTGTTACTAGATACGAGTGAAATCAAATCTGTTTGACTTGCCTTTTGGCAACAATATATTTTCCACAGCAACAGAGAATGTCAGAATTGACTAAGGGAAATGTAATTATACAAAGCCCAACAGATAGATATATAGGTATTCTGCTGCTTTATAAGTAGCCTGTAAGTTATTTTTTACAAGGAGCAATATTATATTAGTATTAGTACTTAACATATACGTGTTTTGATTTGGGTTTTAATCAGTGACTTAGGGTATATACTGCTCTGGTATGTCCTTAGGTCTCTGTCTGTCATATGGGCAGCAGTGTATGGGGTTTGAGTCATGTGGGCAGCAGTAAATGGGGTTTGAGTCATATGGGGTTTGAGTCATGTGGACAGCAGTATATGGTGTTTGAGTCATATGGGCAGCAGTGTATGGGGTTTGAATCATATGGGCAGTCGTGTATGGGCTTTGAGTCATATGGGCAGCAGTGTATGGAGTTTGAATCATATGGGCAGCAGTGTATGGAGTTTGAGTCATATGGGCAGCAGTGTATGGAGTTTGAATCATATGGGCAGCAGTGTATGGAGTTTGAGTCATATGGGCAGCAGTGTATGGAGTTTGAGTCATATGGGCAGCAGTGTATGGAGTTTGAGTCATATGGGCAGCAGTGTATGGAGTTTGAGTCATATGGGCAGCAGTGTATGGAGTTTGAATCATATGGACAGCAGTGTATGGAGTTTGAGTCATATGGGCAGCAGTGTATGGGGTTTGAATCATATGGGCAGCAGTGTATGGAGTTTGAATCATATAGGCAGCAGTGTATGGGGTTTGAGTCTAAAGCTGCTCTCAGATGTCTAAACCAACATTCCCTCTGCACATCAAAGGCCTTCGGGTGTTGACAACACTGCCTGCCTTTGAGTTGGTGTGTATCTGAGTCAATGAAAAACGAGCAGGGGAAGAACGAAGCGAGAAAACAATGGCCTTTAACAAACGTGGAATTAGAAGTCAACAGCAGCTGCTGGTGTTCGCTGTGAGGCTACTGTGATGTTTGCCCCAACAGTGGGACAGATGTAAGACTCACGTCAGGTTTTATTGCACTTTGGTGTGTGTGTAGTGTAGTGTAGTGTAGTGTAGTGTAGTGTAGGGTAGCTGAGGGTAAGGTATGGTAGTGTAGTGCAGCTGAGTATGTGTATGCATTCCTGAGTGAATGACTCAAGAATGCATGTTAGTATCCTGATCAGCTTCCTGATCAGCTTATTTACCCGAGAAGCATCACCAGCCTTTATGTTGGCGCCCCAGCTACTGTATACTGGTAGAAGGTATGCAGTAGTTTACTGCACACGTTGAAGGACCTGAGCCTCCTCAGAAAGTAGAGTCGGCTCTGGCCCTTTTTGTACAGAGCTACGGGGTTACCAGCCCATTCCAGCCTGTTGTCCATATGGACTCCCAGGAACTTGTATGACCCAACCATTTCCACATCCATCCCCTGTATAGGGACTGCAGTCAGTTGAGCCTTGGTTCTCCTGAAGTCCACCACCATCTCCTTTGTTTTGCTGATGTTGAGCTGAAGGTGGTTCTGCTCACACCACAACACAAAGTCATTGATTGTGCTCCTGTACTCCTCCTCCTGCCCACCCCTGATGCATCCTACAATTGCGGAGTCATCCGAGAACTTCTATCGGTGGCATGTTTCAGAGTTTTATCTGAAGTCTGAGGTGTAGAGGGTGAACAGGAAGGGGGACAGGGGGGTGCGCCTTCTTGGGCACTGGGACCATGCAGGATGTTTTCCACAGCACAGGGAGCCTTTCCAGGCTCAGGCTAAGGTTAAAGTGTCGCTGGAGTATTCCACACAATTGGTCAGTACAGACCCTCATCACCCTTGGGCTGATGCCATCACAGCCTTCACTTGGTTGGTGGTGAAAGCCAGCCCAGGTTGGGAGGTGGGGGGAAGGGAGGTGTTGCAGATCAGTCCAGAGGGAGCGGAGGCAGAGGTGGGGAGGGGTTTGCTGATTGTCTCAACAGAGGTGTTGTGAGCAAAGTGGGGGTGGGACAGCCGTGAGGGTGTGTGGCCTGGGGAGCTGAAGGGGAGGTGGACAGGGCCAGTATCGAACCTGTTAAAATATTGTTTCAGCTCATTGGCTCTATCCTGGGTCCCCTCTGTCTGCCCACTGTTTGACTTTTTGAAGCCAGTGATATTTCCCTTCCACACCTCTCTCACCTGGCTCTGCCTCAACTTGTTCTCCATCTTCTCCACCCTCTCTTCCCCTCAGCAATCCACAACTTCAGCTCCCTCTGGACACATTTCAATTCGTCCCTGTCCCCCTCCTTGTACAGCTAATTTAACCATGAAAAATTTTCACTTACCTGTTCATTTACCCAGTCTGTCTATTAAGTAAACTATTATTACCCTCGCTCATATCATACGCATTAGCTACTGAAGTATTTCTCTGCCATCAACCTGTATAGTATAGTTAACCATCCAACATCCACCAATGTATAGTGTACATATTCAGCCAACCACTCATACTACGCAATGTCCTTTTATAGCTTTTTTTTGCACTCCAGATATCCTGTATTTCTTTACTTTTTCATACTGCCGCTCTATGTATCATGTACCGTGTATCTGTCTTTTGTGTACTTTCGTTGTGGCATTTTGCACCTGCCCTGTGTTTTTGTTGTAGCTGCTTGATAATGAAATTTCCCCCCCGGGGGATCAATAAAGTACCTATCTATCTATCTATCTATCTACCTCTTCTTCTCATTCAGCAGGGCCTGGTTTGACCCAGGGTTTATTATTAGGAAAACAGCGTACCTTCCTGGTGGGTACAGTGTTGTCTACACAAAAATGTATATAGTCCGTTATGCAGTCTGTAAGTCTATCAATGTCCTCCCCATGAGCCTCACAGAGCACAATAACCTTACTCTTACCGGAAGAAACGCTATCCCTGTCCACTCTGATGGTCTGGAAATCGCTGGTAGTTACATTCTCTATGGGGATGTTATCCTTCAGCCATGTCTCTGTAAAGCACAATAGGCTAGCTTCCTGGTACTCTCTTTGTCCATGGACCAGCCCCTCAAGCTCATCCACCTTGTTATGTACCGGAAGATGTAGCGATCTCACATTGTTTTTTTGTTTTTTTATTTTTTTATTTTTTTACCTTTATTTTACTAGGCAAGTCAGTTAAGAACAAATTCTTATTTACGATGACGGCCTAGGAACCGTGGGTTAACTGCCTTGTTCAGGGGCAGAACGACAGATTTTTACCTTGTCAGCTCGAGGATTCGATCTAGCAACCTTTCAGTTACGGACCCAACACTCTAACCACTAGGCTACCATTGCCCATAATGATAGACGGTATAGCCGGCTTGTACTTACTCAGCTTTGCCTTACACTACAAACCTGCCCTGCATCCACACTGTCACCTTTTCAACTCGTCCGGAATATCAAACTTTTCCCTGGGGTGCAATAGCGCTGAGTGTGCTAAATCCAGGAGCTGGGCTTGGTTGTAAGTAATTGAGGACTCGTGTGTACGTTCGGCGCTGAGAAAAATAAATAGTGCCTCAATGATAAAAAGGACCGCTAAAACCTTCGTAGGACAGTAGCACTCCATAATCCTGAACTATTATAGTTCAACTGTTGCAAAAGAAACTCACGAATAACTCACAAAAAACAATTAAAGCACAAACAATGGGAACTGCTTAACAGGCGACCACACAGGGCGGCGCCAAGCGATATCCTTGTTATAGCTCTGTTATATTCCTGTTATATCCCTGTTATATTCCTGTTATGTCCCTGTTATATCCCCATTATATCCTCGTTATAGCCCTGTTAGCGGCTGCCTATAGACATAGATTTTGAAATCACTGGCCACTTTACGTAATAGAACACTAGTCACTTTAATAACGTTTCCATATCTTGCATTACTCATCTAATATGTATAAACTGAACTCTACACTATTCTACGGTATCTTAGTCACTTTAATTGTGTTTACATATTGCATTACCCATTTCATATACTGTATTGTATTCTATACTACGCCACTGACTGTTAAACAGCCATCTCCAGCACATCAGAGGCTGCTGTCTATAGACATAGATTAGAAATCACCGGCTACTTTAAGGAAATTAAACACTAGTCACTTTAATAATGTTTCCATATCTTGCATTACTCATCTCATATGTGTAAACTGTATTCTATACTATTTTTTGATTTGATTTGATTTGGTGGTTATATCCCTGTTATAGCCCATTATATCCCTGTTATAGCATGTTATATCCCTGGTATATCTCTGTTATATCCCATTATATTCCTGTTATATCCCTGTTATATCAGATAACATCCCTGTTATATCCCTTTTTTGTTATATCCCTGTTATATCACTGTTATATCCCTGGTATATCCCTTGTATATCTATGTTATATCCCTGGTATATCTATGTTATATCCCTGGTATATCTATGTTATATCCCTGGTATATCTATGTTATATCCATATTATATCCCTTTTTTGTTATATCCCTGTTATACCCTGTTATATCCCTGTTATATCGCTGTTATATCCCTGGTATATCCCTTGTATATCTATGTTATATCCCTGGTATATCTATGTTATATCCCTGGTATATCTATGTTATATCCCTGGTATATCTATGTTATATCCATATTATATCCCTTTTTTGTTATATCCCTGTTATACCCTGTTATATCCTGTTATATCCCTGTTATATCCTTTTATATCCTGTTATATCCCATTTTTGTTATCCCTGTGATATCCTGTTATATCCCTGTTATATCCTATTATATATCCCTGTTATATCCTGTTATATCTATGTTATAATCCTGCCCACACCATAATACTAGATGGGCCTCTCTTTCTCTCTCTTTCTTCTTCACCATGTGTAGGCAGACTCTGGGTAGAGGAGGAGGAGAAAAGAAGGGAATGGAAGTCAATGAGGAGTAGAGGAGTGCGATCTGCCGCTTCCTGTCCGGGTTGCCAGGGCTCCTGCCCCCTTCTCCATCTCTCCTTTCTCTCCTCCCCCTCTCCTCTCCTCTCCTCTGCCATCATAATGCTGATGGATTGATCTTTCACAGCGGAAATGACTTTTTAACACCCACACTTTTGGGGGGTGCCGGGTTGGGGGTTGCGTATTGCATTAGTGTGTGTTACACTGGGGCTGTGTGTGTGTGTGTGTGTGGAGGTATTGATCTTGGGATGTGGAGTGCAGCACCACAGACACATAAAGCCCACTCTAGTAGTCCCTGGCCAACTGTGATAACCCCCAAAATGCAGCTCACCTACAAATGTGAGTGTTTTTCAGCCATATTGCGTGATATTTTGGATGGCAATAAAAACATATACAAACATGTGTGTATGCGTGTGGTGCTGAGGACGTACTATCGGAATACATGTGGGTGTTTGCAATGCACAGTGTGTATGGTGTGCATATGGGGGAAGGGTGTGTGTGGTGTGCATATGGTGGAGAGTGTGTATGTGTGGCCCAGAGCTGTCACTAACCCACAGCCCTCCACAGCACAGCCTTCCCTGTAGGGGAATGTACTGCTGCTGCTGGGGGAGCATAGGACACACTGGTGTGTGTGTGTGTTTGTGCGTGAATGTAAGTGTGTGTTCCCATCATGGCCAGATATGTATTTAGATCCAATAAAATGTTATTGCTTCGCTTTAAAATATTCAAATATTTTTCAGTCTCCTCTACCACTCTTCCCCTTGATGAAAATACGCCCATCTGCATCTGCCCCCTAAAGGTGACAAGAGCAATTAATATTGAGGCGGGCCTCCTGTGACACAGGGATTAAGATATGCATGGTTCCCATTTTAGAATTCCAGTCCTCAGCAGGGTTTTATGGATCAGTGGGCACTTTTATTGTCTGTGATGGGACTGACACGGAATGCTGGCACTGGAATTCTCAATGGCTGCTTCCGTAGCATGGACCTCTGGCCCCTGTTTCACCTGCCTCCTCCTGCCCCCCTGCCCCCTCTCTGCCCTCTCATTACCACCTCTGGGCTGAGGCCACTGCCAGGGGAGAGGCGGGTGAAGAGGTGATAGGAGAGGCCACTGCCCTCTGTATCCCAGTATGTCATTGGAATTATGCCACAGAGTTACTTACCATTGATATTATTATGGAACAAGTCAATACTGTGGCTTTATTGATTTATTATGAGGATGGACACTTTCCTACTGCCCTCCTGTGTGGCCTTGTTTGTGTGTGTTAGTATGGGGACACCTCTGTCTGGAGACGGCAGTATGTGTGTGTGTGTTAGTATGGGGACACCTCTGTCTGGAGACAGCAGTATGTGTGTGTGTGTTAGTATGGGGACACCTCTGTCTGGAGACAGCAGTATGTGTGTGTGTGTTAGTATGGGGACACCTCTGTGTGTGTGTGTGTGTGTGTGTGTGTGTGTGTGTGTGTGTGTGTGTGTGTGTGTGTGTGTAGTGTATGGTGTGCAGGTCTCCGTCATGGTCTCAGTCATGGCTGGATGGTAATGATCTGTCCCAGCATACACACCTCCATCAGTCCATCAGTGACTGCTCACCACTGGGGGGATGGGGACAGAGACAGGGGTGCATCCCACAGTCTACGGGGGATGTAATGGAGGGTATTTGTTGGGGTGAGGGGTGAGAGGTCAATTAAAATACACACAGGGTTCAGGCAGCATGACACACTCTGAGGCCATACTTTATCACCTGTCAGGAGATGACCCATGTACTGAAACCACGGGTGATTTAAACACATTGTGACTCGCTGACTGATGATGTTGCTACGGCACAGGGTCATCTCAGGTTTTCATCTTCCCTTCTCCTCACCCCCTCTTCCCCTCATCCAACCAACAGAGGAATAGTACCTATTGCTCTACAGACGGATATCTGATCCTCTTGCCTCTCCAGCTTTATTAAAGCTCTGAACAGACATAGTAACCATAGGGATAAACAAACATAGTAACCATAGGGATAAACAAACATAGTAACCATAGGGCTAAACAAACATAGTAACCATAGTGATAAATGCAAAGGTAAAAGGAACTAAAAGTTACTTTAGAGTTGACGACAACAATTTGAATACAGATAAAAAAAATGTAAAACTTTTTTAACTATTTGAATACAGATAGTAAAATATGTTTACTTTTTTACACTATTTGAATACAGATCTCAGGAAATAACTACTTTTTAAAACTATTTGAATACAGATCTCAGGAAATAACTACTTTTTAAAACTATTTGAATACAGATCTCAGGAAGTAACTACTTTTGTAAACTATTTGAATACAGATGTGATATTTTATATCGAAGAAAATAGTTGCCTTTTAGTTTAAGCTCTATATAAATTATATTCGACTACCTCAAGTATTTGAAAAGTTGGTATTTTCAAATAAACTACAAAATATAAATACTTTCTGCCCAGTTCTGGTGTAGAGACACCTGCAGACCCTAGACCTGGGGTGTGAGTGTTTTTTTATTTGTTGTGGAGCCTTCAGAGGGTTGTGGTTGTGAGACACATTGGGAGCAGGGGGTCAGCAGAGAGTGAGGGGGAGTCCTACGCCCCCTCACCTCCACGTGAACCATGAACCACAGAGAGGCAGAGAGAGAGGGGATAGCCTATAGTGTGTAGATTAAGGCTTGAGTTTGAACATAAGTCTGCAGGGCCCCAGACAAATAATAGGGATTTCCTCTGCCTTAGTGACACGACCTGACCGTCTGAGCTCTTATCAACTATTTACTGAATGTCTGTCTGTATTCTATAGGAATGAGCTACCTTCCTAATGCTCTGTCTCCTCCCCAATGTCTGGGACTGGGGATCAGTCTGGACCATAGGCTATAACATAAGCACAGAGTACATAGACGATTACAGGTAACATAACTCGTTTGAGAATAGCCTCTCTTGAGATTTTATCTGTTAATTTTATACTGCTCCTTTGAATGGTTTTATTGAATGTTTTTCTAAAGATGGTGTATTTTTTTTTTTTACATCTTGGACATTGAGAGATATTCAAGTGGAGCCATGCGTTTTAACAGGAGGTCAGTTCTATTTCTCTTCTGTTAATGAGCAGTTGGAAAGCCATTTAAATCAGTTTATAGAAGAGAACATTCTATTATGGCTAAAACCATAGCGGCAAATCCAAGAAACTGAATTTCTGAGCAATTTTTACACCCGACTTGATCAGAAAGTGTAACCCTGCTAGGAAGGAGTTGTTCCGTTAGATCGCTCATGGTGTGTGTTACTGTGTTGTAACCGCTAATGTACTGGTGCAGCATGGGTCTCTCCACTGTGTGTGTGTGTGTGTGTGTGTGTGTGTGTGTGTGTGTGTGTGTGTGTGTGTGTGTGTGTGTGTGTGTGTGTGTGTGTGCAGGTGTGTGTGTGTGTGTGCATTTGTGTGTGTGCGTGTGTGTGTGTGTGTGTGTGTGGGTGCTGGACCCAGTAAGGGACAGCAGCAGTATCACTGATCTGTAATGGGGTATGTGTGCGTGAGCGTTTGTGTGCAGACTGCTAGGTGATGGATGGGTAAGGACAGGGTTAAAGCGGGGTCACACTGTTTGTTTTTGTTTAGGTGGGGATGGGGAATGGGACAGGGCGAGCTGGGCCCCAGTGATTTAGAATGTGTTAATGAGGCCTGTTTGTGACACTTCATCCCCATTTCTTACAGTATATGGTGGTGGGGGATTCTCTCTCTCTCTCTCTCTCTCTCTCTCTCTCTCTCTCTCTCTCTCTCTCTCTCTCTTTTCTCTTCTCTCTCTCTCTATCTCTCTCTCTTCTCTCTCTCTCCCTCTCTCTTCTCTCTCTCTCTCTCTCTCTCTCTCTCTTCTCTCTCTCTTTTTTCCACCACCATCAACCAAACACCAAATGATGGAATTTGTCACATCCCTCCAATAGTTTGACACGTATGCCAAGGCACATTGAAGCTGTTCTGGTGACTTGTGGAGGCCAAACTCCCTATTAAGACACTTTATGTTGGTGTTTCCTTTATTTTGGCAGTTACCTGTATGTATCTCTCTCTCTCTCTCTCTCTCTCTCTCTCGTTCTCTTCTCTTCTCTTTCTCGTTCCTTCTCTTTCTCCTTTTATTTCTCTCTCCTCACGATTCTCCTCTGTCTGAAGTGGAGAGGGGATTGTTGAAGCGCTACAAAACACTTAATGATTTTCTGAACAGTGATTCTTCTCCTTATTCCCTAACTGGTCCCATGTGGTTGTAGCAGTGAGCAGCTTACCAGCAGAGCACCACCCTGTGCCTGTGTGTCTGAGCTTAGACATTAATTTGTTCTACTATTAAGACTGTTTTGTTGCCCATGTGGCTCAGTTGGTAGAGCATGGACATGTCTGCACTCACTACTGTAAGTCCCTCTGGATAAGAGAGTCTGCTAAATTACTAAAATGTAAAACATGTAAAATGTGAAGTCACTGTAACTCATAAGGAGAGCAAGAAGTATGTGGAGAGCGAGATGAATGATGTGTAACAACAGTTCCACGGAGGAAGAGAAGCATAGCCTTTTAGCCATTTTATATCGTCCATTTCATCACTAGGCTGTATGGTGGGACATCAGTCACCAAGGTCAGCCGTATGACCCAAGCTGGACCCATTAAGGGACAGCAGCAGTATCACTTATCTGTAATGTTGTATAATTCACAGCTGCTACAGTAGGTGACCTGCTGTATACGTCCAATCACATAAGTCACAGGGACAACCCCAGGCCCAGACGCCAACCCCAGGCCCAGACGCCAACCTCAGGCCCAGGCTCCAACTCCGCGTCCAGCCTCCAACCCCAGGCTCTAATTCCAGGCTCCAACCTCAGGCCCCGGCTCCAACTCTGGGTCCAGGCTCCAACTCTGGGTCCAGGCTCCAACCCCCCAGCCCAGTCTTCAACCCCAGGCTCCATCCCCAGACCCAGGCTCAAACCCCCAGCCCAGGTTCCAACCCCAGGCTCCAAGCCCAGGCCCAGGCTCAAAGCCCAGGCCCCGGCTCCAAGCCCAGGCCCCGGCTCCAAGCCCAGGCCCAGGCTCCAAACCCAGGCCCAGGTTCCAACCCCAGGTCCTGGCTCCAAGCCCAGGCCCCGGCTCCAAGCCCAGGCCCAGGTTCCAACCCCAGGCCCAGGCTCCAAACCCAGGCTCAGGCTCCAACCCCGACCCCTCAGCAGCAGCAGTAATTGAAACAAAATTAAATCCCCCGACCCCTCACTGTGCCATATCTACACTTTCACGCCACACTCTCCCCATATAAACCCTATGTGAGCAGTTAGTCTCCTGCGAACCATGTCATATTGATCTTCTCAGTTTCCTGAATGTCAACAGCAGCACGCACGTGTGTGTGTAGCAGAGAGGGGAAGACAGTGAGAGAGAATGTTTGAGAACTTTGTGTAGTTATCTGTCATTTATCTGTAGGATGGGATGGCTCATGTTTGCGTAGCAGTGAGTAAGTGGACTCAGTGAAGATGAAAACGGCTGTGGCTGGGGCTGTGGCTGGAGCTGTGGCTGTAGCTGGGGCTGTAGCTGGGGCTGTGGCTGGGGCTGTGGCTGGGGCTGGAGCTAGGGCTGGGGCAGTGGCTGGGGCTGTGGCTGGGGTTGGGGCTGGAGCTGGGGCTGGGACTGGGGCTGGAGCTGGGGCTGGGGCTTGGACTGGAGCTGGAGCTGGGGCTGGAGCTGGGGTTGGAGCTGGGGCTGGGGCTGAGGCTGTGGCTGCTCCAGCCACTCTCTTCTCTATGACCCAGATAGACAGATAAATAAATGCATATAAATAGTGTGTATTTGTCACTGAGGCACCTGGGATCAGGAGACTCCAATAATTCACACAGCAGTATTAATAATAATTCAATAACACTCCTCTCAAAAACTTTAACAGCAGAGGAATAGAGGGAGGAAGGAGGGAGATATGGAGAAGAAGATGAAGGAGATATTAATTGATTGAGCCCTATCATTAGGGATAATGACTTGATGGGACAGGCTTTTATGTCTTAATACAGTTACCTGTAACACAGTCATATTTTGGAGTATTCAACACTGTCATCATGAACCTCCTATCTATTATGAGAAGCTAAATGTGTATCCTATATCTTATCCTAGCCCGGCTGTTTGAGAAATCATTCCCATCATACATTTCCCTGGAGACAGATCTGTCTGTCTAAGCCTTCCCGCCGGATGATGCCTTTTTTTTTTTTTTTTACATTACTTAAAAAACGTAAGCCTTTGCAAAAAAACAGCACTGTAGCAATGAGGTTTGTGCAGTAAGCTATAGACCCAATACATTATCGCCTCATACTGGCTTTGCTTGAATTGCCCTGCCAATGCATTGTTGTTTGGGCCATTTAAAAATATATATATATTTCTAAATTGTATGTAGGCTTTACTGGTAATAGATCCGTTGTGTGTATTATTTGCAAGGCACAGCTAAGTGAGCATACATTTAAATAATTTGTTATTTATTTTTATTTCACTGGGCTGATAGTGCCTGCATGTGATGGTCAGTCTCAGCGGAGGGAGAGAGCAGCAGACTGAGGCTCCGCCTCAACATCCCTCCGCTCTCCCTTTCCTGACCAAAAAGGGACACCGTCTCCAGCTGATGGCAAAACTCGAGTCACACCACATTTTTTCTGTCTCATACATGAATTCATGTTGTTACTCCTAAGTGAAATATTCCTTGATATTAAAAAAGACCCAAGCTGCTAATAATAACAACAACAAGCCAATCGCTACACTGTCCTCCTCATTCATTACTGCTGCAGTGTTTCTTGTAGCGCTGAACGGAAATAAGAAGAACGCGCAAGTGTTGACAGTGCTGAGTAAGAACTTGAACTCACTCATACAAGCAGCAGCTCTTTCTGTATTCGTTGACAGTCTCTCTCTAGTCATGGTTTTAAACGTTTTGAAATCTCACAGTATCAACTTTGCTGTAGCTTTATTTTATGCCTGCAACGTTACTGCAGACACGGTAATCTGAGCCATCTGATTGGCCAGCGGTGTCCTATAGTGCACCTGATTTGCTATCCGGGCCAGCCGGGAAGGTAGAGTTTGTACCTTCAGACACATGAAATGGTTCAAAATGGCAACAGTTCTCCTATCAGGCACGCAGGGCAGCTGAATCGGGTGCACCTACCGCCAACAGCCCGAGACGAATAAAATAAAATAGGAACACAAGGCTTTATCATTGGGTTTTTTATAGAAATGTTTGTCAATCGCCAACGAATGCCTTGGAGATCGACCAGTCGATCGCGAGTGACCGGTTGGTGACCACTGATATAGAGGGAAACCGACAGGGCTGGGAGCATTTATTTAAACTAATCCCATCCGTGTAGTCTGCTCTCCCTGAACAGCTCCATAGCAGACACTCATTACATGAAAATACTCCACTCAACCAAGACCTTCAGAGTGGAAGGTCACTCATATACAATGTACAGTACATAGATAATGTTTTATAAAGATTCATTAATACTTAGTTAATGAAAGAGTAGCCTAAGTAAGCGTTTCTACCCTTGGTTGTACATTTAAATGGGTCAGAGAGTTAGTGCTTGGTTTGTTTTGTTAAAAAGCTTGACATGTTCATGTCTAAAGGTGAGAGTTCATCTCTTAAAATAGTCTGGTCAGTGTGGGGTGTTTTCCCGCACCCTAGCTAGCTCCACCCCAGAAGGTGATTCAGCTTTGAAGCCAGTTATTATACATACATGGCTGTGTAACATATGCTCAGGCTGAACACTGCATTCTATTTTAAACAAATCGAGGTCAATGGCCATGACATGGACACAGGTTTACTTTAGAACAGCCTGCTTAGCTCTGTGTATAGACTGGTGTTAAAGAGGCATGTTACTGTTGTTTAAACTATATGTTCCTGCATACTGCCCATATGTCTATACTCGGGTCAATCATCTGGTTTTTCCTACAACATGTCCCACTTGTTTTATTATGCTAATTATGTGTGTGTGTGTGTGTGTGTGTGTGTGTGTGTGTGTGTGTGTGTGTGTGTGTGTGTGTCGTTGCCAACAAGCCTTGGGAGGTGTCACCCTATCTCACTCTCCATCTCTATCTCACTCTTCATCTCTATCTCACTCTCCATCTCTATCTCACTCTCCATCTCTATCTCACTCTCCATCTCTATCTCACTCTCCATCTCTATCTCACTCTCCATCTCTATCTCTACCTTTCTATTATCTCAATCCTGGAGCAATGCTTCAAAAGAAACAGTGCTTTTGACTTTTAACGACGCAGTTCAAGACAAAGTGATAGTAAAGGAATGAAGTCGTATTAAAAGCTGTCAGGGTGAGTTTGAGTAAAGTGGCAGAATATTGGCACATTATAGTGAGAGCTGGGGTAGAGATCAGCTTTGTTATCCATTTCATTTGAGTGGATTAGCAGGCCCTCTCATCTCATCTCTTCTACACTTCCCTCCCCTCCTGTTCCTACCATGTGGAGGAGTTTCTTCTATCTCTGCTGATGCCGCCTAAAACAACTCATACTGTAATGCTGTCTATATTGGAGGAATATTTTTCTGTGTGCCTGCATTGATGTGTGTGCCCCCCCCCCCCCCCAACAACTCAGCTACTGTTCTCTCCACTGATTGGTCAGACAGAGGCCCTCATTGATCCTGGTGCATGTTCAAGTATTCAACGTTTATTTGTCACATGCACAGGATACAGCAGGTGTAGAACAGCACAGTGAAATGCTTACTTGCGATCTCTTTCCCAACAATGTAGAATAAAAGTCATATTATGGTGCAAGTTATAATGCAAGTTATATACAGGTCAGTGCCAGTACCATGATTACAATGTGCAGGGATGCTGGAGAGATTGAGGTTGATATGTACATCATTGAACCGCCGAACCATGGGCTCTCTGTTAACTTTCCACAGAGTAGACATGATGAGATCTCTCTCATATTCTCTCATCTACTCCCCTCCTCTCCCTATCTCTCTCTCTATTCTCTCTACCCCCTCTCCTCCTCTCTACCACCTCTCCTCCCCCTCTCCTCCTCTCTACCCCTTCTCTACCCCCTCTCTACCCCCTCTCTACCCCCTCTCTACCGCCTCTCCTCCTCTCTACCCCCTCCCTACCCATTCTCTACCCCCTCTCTACCCCTTCTCTACCCCCTCTCTACCCCCTCTCTACCCCCTCTCCTCCTCTCTACCTCCTCTCTACCCACTCTCTACCGCCTCTCCTCCTCTCTACCCCCTCTCTCCCTCTCTTCCTCCTCTCTACCCCCTCTCTCCCTCTCTACCCCCTCTCCTCCTCTCTACCCCCTCTCCTCCTCTCTACCTCCTCTCTACCCACTCTCTACCGCCTCTCCTCCTCTCTACCCCCTCTCTCCCTCTCTACCCCCTCTCTACCCCCTCTCTACCCTCTCTCTCCCTCTCTACCCCCTCTCCTCCTCTCTACCCCCTCTCTACCCCCTCTCCTCCTCTCTATCCCCTCTCTACCCCTCTCCTCCTCTCTACCCCCTCTCTACCCCCTCTCTTCATCTCTACCCCCTCTCCTCCTCTCCCTCTGTTTCAGCCTTTCTCATTCTGCCTGTGTCACAGTGTGCTGTTTTGATGTAATCCTCTGAGTGACAGTGAAGGTTGAATTATTATGAGGATGTGTATCTGCATAAAACATAGAGTTTGATGATTAATGTCTCCTTAAGCGTTGGCTATTTTTATCAACTGACAGAGCAATAGCTTTCCTCCTCCACCAGAATGGGACTGAATTGATTTATAAGTGCATAGTTCATTATGTCCTCTCAGTCTTTGTGCTAATTTTGTAATAATGCTTTCTTTTGATATCCCTATTCACACATGATATAAACCTAGTGCCCCCTCCTATTATTTATTATAGAAGCCATCTGTCTGCCTGACATAATTCAATTCTTTATGACAGTGACCTAAAACTGAGGAGAGCCTCTTTAGAGTCTTTTTCATCTGTCTATTTCCCGTAATGTAGGAGGGAAATGCAGCCCATTTAGTTGTGCTTTAAGGGAAGCTTTAGAGTTTTGGAACCAGTCGTGTGGTTTTGAAACGTAGACATTCAAGAGATTAGAAGATATAGAGAAGGAGAGAGTGTAGAGAGGGGGAGGTAGGAGTGGGGGGGAGAGAAGGAGAGAGGGTAGAGACGGGGAGGTAGGAGTGGGGGGGAGAGAAGGAGAGAGTGTAGAGACGGGGAGGTAGGAGTGGGGGGGAGAGAAGCAGAGAGTGTAGAGACGGGGAGGTAGGAGTGGGGGGGAGAGAAGGAGAGAGGGTAGAGAGGGGGGTAGGAGTGGGGGGGAGAGAAGGAGAGAGGGTAGAGAGGGGGAGGTAGGAGTGGGGGGGAGAGAAGGAGAGGGTAGAGAGGGGGGTAGGAGTGGGGGGGAGAGAAGGAGAGAGGGTAGAGAGGGGGAGGTAGGAGTGGGGGGAGAGAAGGAGAGAGGGTAGAGAGGGGGGTAGGAGTGGGGGGGAGAGAAGGAGAGAGGGTAGAGAGGGGGAGGTAGGAGTGGGGGGGAGAGAAGGAGAGAGGGTAGAGAGGGGGGTAGGAGTGGGGGGGAGAGAAGGAGAGAGGGTAGAGAGGGGGGTAGGAGTGGGGGGGGAGAAGGAGAGAGGGTAGAGAGGGGGAGGTAGGAGTGGGGGGGAGAGATGGAGAGAGGGTAGAGAGGAGGGTAGGAGTGGGGGGGAGAGAAGGAGAGAGGGTAGAGAGGGGGGTAGGAGTGGGAGGGAGAGAAGGAGAGAGGGTAGAGCGGGGGGGTAGGAGTGGGGGGGGGAGAAGGAGAGAGGGTAGAGAGGGGGGGTAGGAGTGGGGGGGGAGAAGGAGAGAGGGTAGAGAGGGGGGGTAGGAGTGGGGGGGAGAGAGGGTAGAGAGGGGGGGTAGGAGTGGGGGGGAGAGAAGGAGAGAGGGTAGAGAGGGGGGGTAGGAGTGGGGGGGAGAGAAGGAGAGAGGGTAGAGAGGGGGGGTAGGAGTAGGAGGGAGAGAAGGAGAGAGGGTAGAGCGGGGGGGTAGGAGTGGGGGGGGGGAGAAGGAGAGAGGGTAGAGAGGGGGGGGGTAGGAGTGGGGGGGGAGAAGGAGAGAGGGTAGAGAGGGGGGGTAGGAGTGGGGGGGGAGAAGGAGAGAGGGTAGAGAGGGGGGGTAGGAGTGGGGGGGAGAGAGGGTAGAGAGGGGGGGTAGGAGTGGGGGGGAGAGAAGGAGAGAGGGTAGAGAGGGGGGGTAGGAGTGGGGGGGAGAGAAGGAGAGAGGGTAGAGAGGGGGGGTAGGAGTAGGAGGGAGAGGGAGAAAATTCAGAAGAAAAAGAGAGAGCATAGAGTGTTTAGTGGGAAGTAGAGCAGCACAGATTGGCTAGCTGGGTGTGTGTGTGTGTGACTGTAGGTGTGTGTGTGTGTGTGTGTGTGTGTGTGTGTGTGTGTGTGTGTGTGTGTGTGTGTGTGTGTGTGTGTGTGTGTGTGAGACTGTAGAGGTGTGTGTGTGTGTGTGTGTGACTAAGTTTGTGTGTGACTGTAGGTGTGTGTGTGTGTGTGTGTGTGTGTGTGTGTGTATTATTGTGGTGTGTATCTACACACACATTAAAGAGTGCTTCACACAGCTGGAACAGCTGCGCTTCACCAGAATCCTCCCCTGTAGAGGTGCACACACACTCTGACAAAAATACATATTCTCTCTCTCACACACACATCTCTCTCTATTTATCTTTGACTCATACAGTACATACACACACACTCACTAATATAATCAGTCACATACACACACAGTCACACAGGCCAAGCTGACATACACACACAGTCACACAGGCCAAGCTGACAATGTTCCCTATACCTAACAAAATTCAGGGGCCGTCAGCTGTGGAAGTGACTGGTTGTGTTCTTTGTATAAAGCTGTGGACGTGACTGTTTGTGTTCAATGTAGCAGGCTGTGGAAGTGACTGGTTGTGTTCTGTGTAGCAGGCTGTGGAAGTGACTGGTTGTGTGTGTGTAGCAGGTGATAGTGGAACCGGCCTCAGGGACAGAAGACTGATGACTCCATCCTTTCCCCATTGTCTTTTATCCCCACTCTGACATGATGTAAATTGCACTGCCCCCCTACATAGCCAACCAGACCCTCACCCCTCCTCCCCTAGCTGATCCTCCCTCTACCCTTGAAGAGGCTCGATAGCCTCTGACCACTGATCAAGCACTAAGGCCTTTCCCAGATCCCAGCAGAGCACCTCTTGACCTCATCCTGGTTATCTCCAAATGATGATGTGTTAGATCAAGAGGCTGCCCGCGACACAACCCTCAATACGGACACAGGAAGTGCTGGTGAACAGAGGTCACAGGTTAGAGTGTGAAGTGGAACTGCGGGGACTGAGCTCTTTGATATCCTGCATGGTCGCCATGTTTCCTAAATATTTCCTCATTGTTTTATTTTATCGGAGAAGAGAGGAGCATTCCTGGAGGACAGAACTGCAGGCTTGTTCTTTGATTCTGATTGGGCATGTCCCTCTGAGCCCTGATAGCAGATGATATCTGCCTGCCAGGTTGGAGGAAGGAATGCTGTGGTTTTCATAGCATTCAGCTCTGTTGTCTAGTTCCACCATAGACAGGAGTGGTGTCCTGAACTGGCTTTGGAGCAGACACAATTCCGAACGGAGTGGTAGTCCCATCTATTGACGGTTGGGACAGAGCGTGGTGCTCTGTCTGTGCACAGAGCTGTGTCTCCATTCCTGTGGTAGACATAAATTATACAGTCAGACTGAAATCACAGAATCCGCCGTTTTGACGAGTCTTGGCTGGGCAACCTGGTGCACTTTATAGCAGAAATCCTTCAATTTGTCTTGACTTAAATGAGACATTGAAAAAAGTCACCAGACATTCCTAGAGTTAGTCAAATAAGCCTAGTCTTTATTGTTCAGAAATAGATACTGTAGGGTAGAAGAGGTTAATCTGTGGATGGGGATGATAGTTAGTGTGGGACACAGGTGTGGATCACTACAAATGTGAACCACTTTCATTTGAAGATTGTGGTTGTTCCGGGAACTGAAGTGTTAAATTACTTGGGAATTTGGAGGCGTTCTAATTGTATTTTCATGCAGACCAATGACTAAGGACTTAGAATTTTGTTGAGTTTTCTGTCAGTGCCAGGTTTTAACCACGGGCAACAGTCAGACAAAGAACAGTTAGTTAGACAATGAGTCACAATATAAATAATGTATGCCTTTCCTAAAACCTTCATTACACAAACAAAATACTTCTCACAAAAAGGTTTGTAGAAATAATTATACTAAACAAAAATATAAACGCAACATGCAACAATTTCAAGGATTTTACTGAGTTACAGTTCATTTAAGGAAATAAGTCAATTTAAATAAATGCAAAGGGCTCTAATCTATGGATTTCACATGACTGATAAATATTGTTTTACTTAACTAGGCAAGTCAGTTAAAAACTAATTCTTATTTGCAATGACACCCTACTGTATCACAACCCACGACCGGTTGTGATACAGTCTGGATTCGAACCAGGTTGTCTGTAGTGACGCCTCTAGCACTGAGATGCAGTGTCTTAGACCATTGCGCCACTTGGGAGACTTGACTCCAACTCAGTGAAAAGCAGACTTTGTTTTCCTCTGTGTTTATCACTGAATATAATCTTAAGTCACTTTGACAAGTCTCTTTAGAGCAGGACAAGTATAGTCAACCTCACAGTAAATTACTGTAAACCTCACTAAGATAGGCAAAGGCATAGAGAGCTGTTGTAGGATGGATACATTTAATTCTTTACTAAGTAATATCGCATTAAGTGTAATTCAGTCTTGGGTTTCTGAGATGGTTTGTATTCTTCAAGGTTATAATCATCATCAGGTCCTTTAAGCTCACTGTCAACACAGCTTGTCAGATGATACTATTTATACAGTATTCTCTCTGTCCTTCAACTCCAGAAATAGTCTCTCCTGACTACCAATGGGAAGGGTTGATTTTGGATAACAGTGGGTGGTCATTACTAATGCTGTATTTTAAAGTCTCTTGACATGAGGCTTGGTGGTGTGGCTGGCTGGGCACTAGTGAGACAGGGTGTGACCCCATCTTCCCATTCTCTCTCTGTCTGTCTCTTTCTTTCTTTCTTTCTTTCTTTCTTTCTTTCTTTCTTTCTTTCTTTCTTTCTTTCTTTCTTTCTTTCTTTCTTTCTTTCTTTCTTTCTTTCTTTCTTTCTTTCTTTCTTTCTTTCTTTCTTTCTTTCTTTCTGTCTGTCTGTCTGTCTGTCTGTCTGTCTGTCTGTCTGTCTGTCTGTCTGTCTGTCTGTCTGTCTGTCTGTCTGTCTGTCTGTCTGTCTGTCTGTCTGTCTGTCTGTCTGTCTGTCTGTCTGTCGTATACTAGGCCTGTGGCATGGTTCTCTTCCTGACTCCGTGCTGCTCCAGACTCTAATTGCCCAGTGTTAAGCTATGGTACTCCCTCCCTCTCTTCCTCTCACCTCGCCTGGTCTCTCCGGCACCCCGCTGCATTCCCAACACTTCCCAACCCAGCCAGGATCACCCCATGGAGCTTGTTTTGACTGCTGGATCAAAGGGAACACACTATCCCAGACGGACAGGACTCACACTGTTCCATGCTTTCACACAGACACATAGTAAACACATAAAACCAAGTATGAGCTGTGTTTTTATTGTCAATATATAGGCAGCTCCAAAGCTACTTCATCTCCTTCCTGTGCACCAAACCTCCTGCAGAAAGAAAGAAACCTCCTTAGCTCGCACCTCTAATGCATGGAGGACAGGGGAATCCATTTTGGGGGAGGCCTCCTTGGTATTATTCATTATGGGGTTCAATATCAAAATATTCCGGGAATCAACCCCCGCTATGGCTCTTAATAATGCATAGTCCAAATTGGTCTCCTCCACTGTGGGGAGCACAGGAGTCATCCGTCACCCCGTCACCCCACAGAAAGAAGGGAGGGAAGGAGAAAAAAAGGAGGGAGGGAGGGAGGGAGGGAGAGAAGGAAGGAGAGGGAGGGAGAGAGAGAAGGAAGGAGACTGGAGGAGGGATGGAGGAGTTGTAACCAGAGCACAGACCTAGCCCAAGGAGAGAGATGGAGGGAGGGAGGGAGAAGGTCCAAGGAGAGAGATAGAGGGAGAGAAGGAAGGAGAGGGAGGAAGGATTTGACAGTGAGGTGGGAGCCCCTCCCCGTCTGGGAAGGAGCCTGGCTAGTAGCCTGCCATAAAGGAACCATCCTGTTGACCTTTGGGAAAGGCCCATTGGCTCTAGACTGAGTGAGGATTGCCTGGCATGCTTGGGCGCTTCTAATTATGAAAAATGCAAAACAAGAGACAAGTGAGCTGAGCTGATGCTGCAGCCACACTACACTATACAGAGACAGGTGAGCTGATGCTGCAGCCACACTACACTATACACAGACAGGTGAGCTGATGCTGCAGTCACACTACACTATACAGAGACAGGTGAGCTGATGCTGCAGCCACACTATATTATACAGAGACAGCTGAGCTGAGCTGATGCTGCAGCCACACTATACCATACAGCCTTGCTCACTCACAGCCACCTCTCTGTGGGACCCAGCGCCGCATGACGACCTGTCACGGCTCACACACACCACACAACCACACACACAGCATTCCGTGTGTGTTGTATGTAAACCAGTCTTATTTCCTTCTGTCATGGTTGACCTACCACAGACTGCCTTACCACAGACTGCCTTACCACAGACTGCCTTACCACAGACTGCCTTCCATTGAGACAGATAGTTGTCGCTCTTTACGGTCATGTGCCGCTGATGATTTTGTATATTCCCATATATATATATATACATTTAAAATGTCTTCTACGTGGCTTAGCAGCTAGAATAGTGAGTGCAACACTGTTGTTAGCTAAGTGTAGTAAGAACAGTAAGCAGCCCAAGGCCTCATTGTTGAAATATAATAATTAACACCACTTAACTTACACTAACTGAGGTGGGGCTCAAACTGTCTCTGGAGCCCGTCTAACAAGCAGCTGAGGACAAGCCAAGACCAGGAAACCAAAGACAAATAACCCAACATTTTCTGGTCTCTAAAAACGGCCAATGACACAAGCCATCTGTGTGCAATTTAGCCAGCACAGCCCAGTGTCACACAGCTACCTTACAGAGGGGGAGAGAAGGGGAGAGAGGGGGAGGCAGTGGGAGAGAGGGGGATTGATGATGATTGGACATGATTTGGAAAGTTGACGGTGCATGTCAGAGCAAAAAGGTTGAAGGAATTGTCTGTAGAGCTCATAGACAGGATTGATGAACCCCAAGAACACAGTGTTCTCCATCATTCTTAAATGGAAGAAGTTTGGAACCACCAAGACTCTTCCTAGAGCTGGCCGCCCGTCCAAACTGAGTAATCTGGGGAGAAGGGCCTTGGTCAGGGAGGTGGCCATGAACCCGATGGTCACTCTGACAGAGCTCCAGAGTTCCTCTGTGGAGATGGGAGAACCTTCCAGAAGGACAACCATCACTCCACCAATTAGGCCTTTGTTGTAGCATGGCCAGACGGAAGACACTCTTCAGTAAAAGGCATATGACAGCCCGTTTGGAGTTTGCCAAAAGGCACCTAAAGGACTCTCAGACCATGAGAAACAAGATTCTCTAGTCTGATGAAACCAAGATTGAACTCTTTGGCCTGAATGCCAAGCATCACGTCTGGAGGAAACCTGGCACCATCCCTACGGTGAAGCATGGTGGTGGTGGCATCATGCTGTGGGGATGTTTTTCAGCAGCAGGGGAGACTAGTTAGGATCTAGGTAAAGATGAACGGAGCAAAGTACAGAAAGATCCTTGATGAAAACTTGCTCCAGAGTACTCAGAACCTCATACTGGGGTGAAGGTTCACCTTCCTACAGCCAAGACAACGCAGGAGTGGCTTGTGGACAGAGAAGAATGGGAGAAACTCCCCAAATACAGGTGTGCCAAGGTTGTAGCGTCATACCCAAGAAGACTTGAGGCTGTAATCGCTGCCAAAGGTTCTTTAACAAAGTAGTGAATAAAGGGTCTGAATACTTATGTAAATGTGATATTTCAGTTTTTAATTTTTATAAAATCTGCAAACATTTGTAAAGACCTGTTTTTGCTTTGTCATTACGGGTTATTGTCTGTAGATTGATGAGGCAAAAAGGCTGTCATGTAACAAAATGTGGAAAAAATCAAGGGGTCTGAACACTTTCCGAATGCACTGTACAACCTTATGCTTGTGTGGAATGCATTGCATAGTAATCTCTCCATCTGTCATGGTTTTTGCACTAGCACATGTTCTCCACATATCCTTAGAGAGACGGTGAACCAGTTATAGATGCTCCTATAAATGTCATCACCCAGGCCTTGGCTCAACAGCACCTCAACATCCTACCCTGAGTATATATCCAGGACACCAATCGTTTTAGACATCCTGTATTGTAATTTGCACTTTACTATGTATTAGACCTAGATATTGTGTGTATGTACTGATATTTATATGTGATGTTTTAAATGTCAGTCCTTGACTAATAATGTTCTGTACTATATTTTATTAATGTTTCTTGCGGACCCCAGGAGGAGTAGCTGATGCTTTTGCAGTGGCTTATGGGGATCTTAATAAATACCAAATACCAAATAACTATGAAACATCACCCATGCATCTAGTGGCATCCAAGCATGTCACAGCTACCAGTCACAGCAGTTACATTTAGAATGCATGTCACAGCTACCAGTCACAGCAGTTACATTTAGAATGCATGTCACAGCTACCAGTCACAGCAGTTACATTTAGAATGCATGTCACAGCTACCAGTCACAGCAGTTACATTTAGAATGCATGGAGGTCATTTTGTACTACACTGCTTCCTATAGACTGTCATTATGGAGAGGCTGAGGAGAATATTACTCATCTCCACACCAGAATAAATAAAACCCTATCCATTAAGCTTCTCTGTGTGTGTGTGTGTGTGTGTGTGTGTGTGTGTGTGTGTGTGTGTGTGTGTGTGTGTGTGTGTGTGAGTGTGTGTGTGTGAGAGAGAGAGATTCCTCTCCCCTGAATGGAACGTCCTTGTGGCGCAGTAACCTTGAGTCTAATGGATAGGGTCAGTGAATGGAATGGAACGTCCTTGCCTAGTTAAATAAAGGTTACAGGGTCAGTGAGGATAATGAAGACTGGAATAGAGAATAAAGGAGTGACGGATGTTAATAAATCTGTCGTGATATAGAGGAGAGAGAGGTGATTATTCAGGATTTACAGGTAGTGATATTTTCTTATGTGTTCTCTTCCTCCCTATTTCACTCTCTCTCTCTGTCCGCGCTCGCGCTCGCACACGCACGCATGCACGCACACACGCACACACACACACACGCACATGTGCAAACATGAAAGGGATTTGTTCCTGCTGGCTAGGAAAGGCCTTTGTTGGAATTTCACTATTTTAAATACTAATGAGCTGTCTTGTACATTCTGTTTTCGTCCAACTGAATGGTATGTTGCCTTGGCTTGTTTTTTAACGGTTGTATTGATGCCGTCTACATTTTTTCATAGAGAAATTGATGAAGAGTCACAGAAAGAGCAGGGGAAGAGAAATGAGTCGCAAACGAGGGCCAGGTGTGTGGCCAATCATTGTCATGGTGTTTGGCTTTGCAAGGCTGCCTGCTGAAGGAGACTGTCATAATTGGGACGCCATTCCACACCGGTAATAGGTTTACAGTCTTTAATCATTTTAGGACACACACACACAGACAAATGCCACACACACAACCCATTACAAGCCATTGAACACAATGGAGACGGATAGGTGATGTTAAGGGACATCTCTTGGTAACCCCCAGTGCTTCAAGGACTCTTATAACCTTTTCCATTCATCACTAGGTGAGCTGTATAGAATTCCCTCCTCTCGTCTCTCATGAGACTGGCCAGATGAATCACTGAGCCCAGCCTCTCTACAGCTTGTCGACGTCACTAGAGGTGCTGCCTGCTGCAGACAGAGATGGGGGGGTTAGAGGGAACAGTTATCAAGGCTAAACTGTTAAGGGCCTCGCTCCACTGCCCATGTCTAGACAGGTGAGTGAACAGTCAGCAGGAAGGGGAATCTCAATTTCACCACCCACTCTGGCATGGTGTATCATACAGAACAACAGTATCACCATTACTATTGTTTAAACCAGAGGGAGAACTGACTGCTGTGACAGCCACTTCAGACTGAGGCTTCCATGAAGGTCATACTGTATTTGTGATTACTGTAATATCCTCCTTACTCTAGGTTGGACTTGTACAGCCTTGTCTGATGAATACAGTAGGACAAACAACACTGTGTTATTCTTCACTTGAGAAAGAAGAGCGATGTCAAGGCTGTTGTTCCTCCCTTCTGTTTGACTATTTCCCCCTTTTTCTGCCGTTTGAAGTTGAGCTCGATTGATCTTGTCTGTAGGTCTATAGACATGACCTCTATAGTCTATTGGTCAACGCTCAGGTGGATAAAGAGCCATACAGTAACGCCTTGTCTTGTCTTGTCTTGTATTTACAGCACCAGCCTCCATTGTATCTGTAGTTTTAGATTTGACACAGATTTACAGTATTCTGTCTTCCATTAGCGTTACAGTGTCTGCATTACAAAGACCTTGGAATTAGAATATGCATGAACTCATGGGATCTCATTACCACAAACGTGGAACACACCGTTTCAGTTCATCGAAAAACATTTAGTGGTAGGATTTCCTGAATGTTATCTTTGGGGGGTTACATGAGTGACTGTGCGTGTATGTTGAATGAGCTTGTGGGATACATTTGCTTGACTGCATGTGGCGTGCCTCTCACGTAGATACAGACATCAACTCTCTAGAGGTGTGTGTTCAGTCAGTCCATGGTGGTGTTCGGTGATGCAGGGGTGTGTGTGATCTACAGAGCAACATTGTGTCTCCTCTTTGTTGCATCCTACTGAACTATTCCCACCCCATCATACCTTTCATATGTCCTAGGAAACCTGTATTGATTGACAGGAGCCATCTGAATGGAGCAACCCTCTCTTCTATAAGTAAAGCACACTACTCAATACTAAATACTAATGGATTGATTGTCCTCTCAACAAAACACTAGACATTGAGAAAGTGAGAGTAGCATAACCGGATATATCCAATTACCGGTAAACAGTTAATCCATAGGCCTTAATACACACATAGAGACAGCTAGCATTCACATTCATAAACGTGCATTCGATAAGAATTCCTCTTTCCTTAATGGAGCCAATGACTATCTGAAACGACCGCGTCTCTGCGCTGTATGGCGAGCTCATTAAAATCTGTTGATTTTAATAGCAGCTCTCTCTATAATGAATTGCGGGGAATAATTTTTCTAAACAAATTATTTTTATGTAAGGTGTAGGGGTGTTGTCATGTCTGAGGGGGTGGGGGTGGTATAGACTGTATCTAATTGGGAAGTCTCATCCATGACTGGCAGTAGTTTGACTAGTTTGGTTAATTAATGGGCAGTGTGAGGGGTTTTCTCTACAGGGGTAACGAGGAACCGTGTCAGCGTGTTAAGGTGCTACTAAGGTACTGAAATTACTGTACCAGAGGAGGCTGGTGAGGGGAGAACGTTTGATAATAATGTCTGGGATGGAATAGTATCAAATACATGGAAACCATGTGTTTGATACCAGTCTACTGATACCGTTCCAGCCGTTACTATGAGCCCGTCCTCCTCAACTAGGGTACCACCAGACGCCTGTGGTACCCACCCGACCCAACCCCCCCCATAGAGGGATGACATGTTTCACCAATGTTCATTATTCTTGGCTGGATGTACCATTTAGAAGACCGTGGACTGCGCTGTGTGTGTAGCATCTGTTTAAACCTAGACTGAAGCAATGCTCTCTAGACCAGGGGTCTCAAACATTTTCTAGCATAAGAGCTACTTTTAAAAAATTAAACGTGCTTTCGAATTTCATGTCAATGAAAACAAACCCCCAAAAATAATTTTTAAAGTGTATTTCACCTTTAATTGTGAATCTAGCGAGTGACGAATTTGTCGTCTAATGTGGTTGTCTAATGATGGTTCTGTACCGCTGCTACTCATTTCATGGCAAAGTTAGCAAATAACAAATCATAGATACAAATTATATACTTACTCATGATATACTTCTGCCAGGTAGACATTCTTCGCAGTTAACAGTTAATTTAGAAGGTTTTGGGGAAGGTATTTCTGTCAACCCACAATGGCTACACACGGAGTGATAGACAAACGTGTGCACCACAGAGACAGACAGGGACAATATTGCTGGAAATTAATTGGCATATATTGTGTTATGTTTGGCTTTTTAAGCCAATAGTGGCTAACCAGGGGTGGGATAAAGTCAAAGGTAGGTTGACTAGATAGTAGCTGGGAGCTTGTGGTGTCTGACACTTGTGAGATTTGTTTATGACAGTTTGTGAAAATGTATGACAAAATGTGAAAATTGCATGTACTTTGAGAATTGTTTGGCTAGCTACTCATAGGTCGGCTTCAAGCTACTTGTAGCTCCTGATCAACCTGTTGGACACTTTGATATAGACACACTCTTCTGATGACTCCTGTGGGGAAATCTGATCAGAACCACTGGACTCCCTCTCTGGCATATTCGTCCTGGTCCTTTCACAGAGATCTAGTATCTCTCTCCTCTGGTCTTTGAGTAGTCTCATGTTCTAGCCCTGTCTCCCTGACATCCCCTCTTCTGGTTAACACACTGACCCGAGACAGGACACTGACCGGACAGACAGACAGCCTCTCCAGTGACCAGGATCAGGGCCGGGGGGGGGGGCTGGACACAGAGGGGTCACAATCTACATGCATTACAACAGAGAGATTTCTGACCCTGACTGAGATTTCAGTCAGGGTCAACCCAAAGCAGCTCTCCAGACTGCCTAGGGCACGATAGAGAGAGCGAGGCACAGTCTAGGAGAAATAGGGAGGAGAGAAGAAAGAAAGAATGGAGTGCATTCCTGGGAGGAGGAGAGGGGGATTGAATGGCACAGGAGAACGGGGGGCTGCTGGTGACACGGCCAGTCCCTGGGATCAGGTGTGCTCCTGAACAGCCCTGGAGCAACAATGGCTTTTTCATCTGTCCGGAGCAGCAAGCTGATAGAGGGATCCTTCTCCCCTCCCAATGTCCCATGTCCCATGCCTGGTGCCTGGTGATGGCTGAGTGGCTGAGGGTTCAATGGAATGTCTTTAATGTAACCCAGCCCCAGCTCTCATCTGATACTTCACAGTTCTCCTCTTAGAAGGAGGTTACACAAAACAAACTTTACCGTTACACCGATTAATGCGGCACAGCATTCTTTTCTGAGATTGGCTGGTGCTGGGAGCGTTGTGAGTGGATTACAGTGAAGAAATCGACTCGTCTTGTCCCCAGGTAATCTCTGTGAGGAGATGCCCATCAGTAGCAGGCCCCGGCTCTACAGGTGTAGGTCATGTATCCAGTGCTGCTAAACAGCACACTGGTCTTGCTTCAGTTGTTTTATCACCATTCATTGTGGTGTGTTTCTGCCATTCATCCTCCAAGATCAAATGAAGTGTGTTTTGTTTTTCACTACATTCTGAGAGCAAAGAGGTTGAGTGCGAAATCAAATCAGCCCAAGACACGCAAACACACACACACAGACACACACACACACACACACACACACACACACACACACACACACACACACACACACACACACACACACCCACACACACACGGTGGGAATATTTCAACATGCAGGAAACAAACAAGCCAATGATCCAGAGGGAGGAAAGGACAGCCCTCATGGTAGCTAACTCCTCTACATAATGGTTATCAGCATTACCATGGGAACTACCAGAGATGACTATCAGCTATCCTGTAGAGCTGCAGCCCAATAGCAGGTCACACCCTGCAGATAGAGGAGCCAGACACACACACACACACACACACAACCCAGGATCAGAATCAATGTCACACTTCCTTACGCTCATTACCTCAGTGTGTTGGAGGAACCCTGTGAAGTCTGCATGAGAATTTTCTCCCAGAATTCCCTGTGCTCCAGGACAGGAAGAGGACAAATAGGAGCCAATTAGTTTTGATTTCAGCCCCATTAGAGACTTCTCTTCAGCCACATTAGAGTATTAGAGGCTTTTCTTCAGCCACATTAGAGTATTAGAGGCTTTTCTTCAGCCACATTAGAGGCTTTTCTTCAGCCACATTAGAGGCTTTTCTTCAGCCACATTAGAGTATTAGAGGCTTTTCTTCAGCCACATTAGAGTCTTTTCTTCAGCCACATTAGAGTATTAGAGGCTTTTCTTCAGCCACATTAGAGTCTTTTCTTCAACCACATTAGAGGCTTTTCTTCAGCCACATTAGAGCATTAGAGGCTTTTCTTCAGCCACATTAGTCTTTTCTTCAGCCACATTAGAGTATTAGAGGCTTTTCTTCAGTCACATTAGAGCATTAGAGGCTTTTCTTCAGCCACATTAGAGGCTTCTCTTCAGCCACATTAGAGTATTTTCTTCAACCACATTAGAGGCTTTTCTTCAGCCACATTAGAGCATTAGAGGCTTTTCTTCAGCCACATTAGAGGCTTTTTCTTCAGCCACATTAGAGTATTTTCTTCAACCACATTAGAGGCTTTTCTTCAGCCACATTAGAGCATTAGAGGCTTCTCTTCTGCCACATTAGAGTATTTTCTTCAACCACATTAGAGGCTTTTCTTCAGCCACATTAGAGCATTAGAGGCTTTTTCTTCAGCCACATTAGAACATTAGAGGATTTTCCTCAGCCACATTAGAGGCTTCTCTTCAGCCACATTAGAGGCTTTTCTTCAGCCACATTAGAGCATTAGAGGCTTTTCTTCAGCCACATTAGAGGCTTTTCTTCAGCCACATTATAATGGATGCTATCAGTTTGGATGGTATGAACTCATGGTAGGGACTCCTCCTGCTGTCTGTCTGGTCAAAACAAGTGCACCAATAGAGTCCTCATAAGAGTAAACAGAGCCTTTTGTAATTAGAGGGCAATGTGTTCTTCTGATGGGAACAGCAAGACACACTGTTCCTTCGGCCTGTTTGTATAGTGGATGACTGATTTAATAGAAGTATTAGTAAGAGGTGTTTGTTGTTGCTGGGCACAGGGATATGGTTGGCACAGGGTGCTAGATCTAGCTGGAAAGGAAATTGAAAAGAAACAGAACATTCAGGAGAGAGAGAGAGAGAGAGAGAGAGAGAGAGAGGAGAGAGAGAGAGAGAGAGAGAGAGAGAGAGAGAGAGAGAGAGAGAGAGAGAGAGAGAGAGAGAGAGAGAGAGAGAGAGAGAGAGAGAGAGAGAGAGAGAGAGAGAGAGAGAGAGAGAGCATATATATCAGGACATAAGTATTATTGTGACTGCTGGCCCAGTGGGTGTATTAGGGTGGATGTGGTATCTGGCTCAGAGCTCTGTCCTCAGTGTAGTGCATAAATGAATGGGTTAACACAGTGATCTAGCCCTGGAATTACTCTCTCTATTTCTCCCTCTGTCTGCCTTCAGTTTTGTTAGTCTTATCGTGGTAGGGATCAAACCAAGCATGCCATCCATCCTGGAGTCTGTAGCCGTCTCACATGGTGACCTGCCAACACAGATTCAGGGCCAGGAAAAGTCACACCAGACCCATGTCCATGTGTCAGGAGAAGGGTTAAAAGGGCAGGTGTCACCAGTTCACAATTGGAAGCAACCATTCTCCTCTCTGGCTGCGTTATCCACACACTAGAGCGGACACACTAATCAAACCAGCACACATTGCCAGAGACTAACACACACACACACACACATAAAGCAGCGTGGTGAGTGTCTATAGGACAATTGTGTTTTTCTATGCATTAACCCAGGGCTCATTACTGGCTGGTCACTGGGCATGGGTGGTGGGGGGACGAGGGGGTGGTCACTGGGCATGGGTGGTGGGGGGACGAGGGGGTGGTCAGTAGCGAAGGCTTTTAGTGGACTAAGGAGAAAAGAGTACGGCTCTTCAGCTCTGGTCCAACTCTCCTGTCTCATGTGAAGAGGGCTGGGATTGGCTGTAATTATATGCTGGCCATTCTCCAATCTCTCCATCAGGCAGACTCTCAACAGTGCCCATTGTTAACAACATCCGTGGCGGTTCTGAAGCATAATGGTTTGAACTACTTCTGTGGTGGGTGCAGCACAGTGCCAGGCCACATAGCTAGCTATCAATGGGCCTACAGGAAGGGAGATGGGACATACAGAATAACCTTATCCCTGAGACACCCCAGACCTCTGTTTCTGGCTCAGAATGGATATATTTTGTGACACTTGAGTACGTGTGCGTTCCCTAGTCGGTAAATGAACGTCATGCTCCATCTATCTCTGTAAAATATGACATTTTCTTCTCATTACAGAGAAAGAAAAACTTGGGCCAGGAAATTTATTTTTCATGGATGTTGTCCTGCAGTTCTCTGCTTGGACGTGTGCCTGTGTGAGAGAGTTGTGTGGGCCAGAGGGAGAATCACTACTGTATGGCCGGAGGGAGCATCACTACTGTATGGCCAGAGGGAGAATCACTACTGTATGGCCAGAGGGAGCATCACTACTGTATGGCCAGAGGGAGCATCACTACTGTATGGCCAGAGGGAGCATCACTACTGTATGGCCAGAGGGAGCATCACTACTGTATGGCCAGAGGGAGCATCACTACTGTATGGCCAGAGGGAGCATCACTACTGTATGGCCAGAGGGAGCATCACTACTGTATGGCCAGAGGGAGCATCACTACTGTATGGCCAGAGGGAGCATCAGTAATGTAGGATCTGAGGTGAAGGCTTCGTGTACAGTGAGTAGAACTCAGGAGAGATCACCAAGGTCAAGAATATTAACCTTTGATCCACATAACATCTCTATGGGTCTCAGGCGCCAAGGCATTGGTGATGGACACCTGACACTGCACTCTGTTGACATACATGCTTATGTTGTGTGAGAGAGAACAGGGAGTAGCCAGTTCTCCGTATCATGTGTCAGTCTTATAGGGGGTGGGTTTGTTTTCCAGCTGGTTAAGGTATGTGTGTGGGAAAACAGGAATAGACTAAGGTGTAGGATAGGATGCATTGTGCCTAACAACATGCTGCTGACAGGCTGAGACCACCAGAGAGATTGGGAGGGGGAGACATGCTCTCATCTGTCTGCAGGCAGGGAAGGTTCACCTGGGGGGGATTATTGTCTTATTCCCTCTAGTCTCCTACCTCTCCTCTTCCAGGTACACACACACACACAGTGGTGGAAAAAGTTCCCAATTGTCATACATGAGTAAAAGTAAAGATACATTTAATAAAAGTGAAAGTCACCCAGCAAATTCCTACTTGAGTAAAAGTCTAAAAGTATTTGGTTTTAAATATACTTAAGTTTAAAAAGTAAATGTATAAATATTTTCAAATTCCATATATAAAGCTAACCAGACGGCACAATTAAATTTATATTTTTTTATTTACGGCACACTCCAACACTCACACTGTTTAGTGAGTCCGCCAGATCAGAGGCAGGGATGTTCTCTTGATAATTATGTGAATTGGACCATTTTACTGTCCTGCTGAGCAAAATGTAACGAGTACTTTTGTGTGTCAGGGAAAATGTATGGAGTACTTTACACCACTGCACGCACACACACACACACACACACACACACACACACACACACACACACACACACACGTGTGCACGCACACAAACACTACAGACTGTAACAATATAAGGAAGCTATTATTTCAAGATGTGGATGAGTGGCAGATGATGTAGTCATGGCAATACAGTACTGTAGGAGAGGAGGGATTTTTTTAATTGTTATTTTTTAAGGAACTCTTTAAAGTTGTAATAGTAGAATGCACAAGGTGCCATTTTGAAATTCAGTAGGTACATCGACAGTTTTCCTCTTGTCTTTTCAGACCTTAGAGCTGTTCATAACTTATAACAGAATTGTCCAGATCAAGTAGCCCATGTCAGCTTTTTAGCTAGGTATTTTAGCACGATGATTTTGTTGTGATGTTTGAAACACTCAGATATCACTTGAACACACACAAGGGGGCGTGGCAAGGGGATGTTCCCCAGTGGTGGAAGGGGGGACCGTGTGAACCGCTGTATTAGATCACCTACGTCTCTGTCCTATGTGTCCTTCAGCAGTGACGTACTGCACTCACTTTACTGTGTGTAAGTATGAAGATGAGCACCAGTGGAGCGGTGAGGTGTCCACTTTAGCACCAGTGGAGCGGTGAGGTGTCCACTTTAGCACCAGTGGAGAGGTGAGGTGTCCACTTTAGCACCAGTGGAGAGGTGAGGTGTCTCCTCGGCTCCTCCCTCCCCCTTCTCTCCTTCCACCATTCCACCTCAGGATTTTTTTTTGCGGGAACATCGCTTTTATTTTCAGCCCATCTCCGGAAGCCGGGTGGTCGGAACAGTCGTCTTGTCCCTGGAAAGTCATCCCGCAAGATGGAGAGAGAGAAGGTCTGCCGTCATTACGGTGTTTTGAATAATTCATGGTTTCCTCATAATGGAAAAATCCACAGCGTTTTATGATGCCATATTTCACGGCTAGTTGATGGTTAGGAGGGCTGGGAGACAGGCCTATAACAGGAATGGGAGTTGTAGTGGTGATATTCTGGGGGGGGGTGTGTTCTGTGTCTTTCTTTCCAACACAAACATGGCTGAGGTCATGTTTCCCATGGTGCCCTGCTCTGAGCCCTGGTCCATCCAGCCAATCAAAATAGCCACCCGTGTTGCCCTCTTGACAGCCGGTATATTTACACCCTCTCCGGTATGACACCCGAGTCGAAACCCTCTCCAAACCAATTAACCAGACTATGTAGTGTGGGTGTATTAGATATGTTTCTGCATTACATAGCTCAGTAGAACATATAGAACAGGCCCCCGCTAACCTGGACCTCTCTGCCTCCGTCTCAGGTTAACTCTGTGTCTGATGTGGGGACTCTTTGGTTGGCCAAACCTCTTGAATATCCTTCAAACCCGACCGACTTCTCAGAGCTGTCTCATCACAAAGCCAGTTCTGAGACCACAGAGTGATGCAATGTGTGTTATGGAAGACAGCCTGGGGTAGAGAGCTCCTATCCGTTGCTACTTCAAAGGTACAACGTCTATAGGAGATGTTCCCATTGTCTGCTGTGCAGGTGTGCTCTCTCCCACAGGGGCTGGAGCCCACAGAAAGCCACAGAAAAACCACACACCTCAATAGAGAGCCCAGCCTGCAGAGATGCTATCTCTCTCTGTCATCAGATATGCAGTCAACCGGGGAATGGCTTAGAAAATACAATCAGTATTCCCTTTTACTGTATGTACACACTGACAGACAATGGTTTAGGTTCTCAGATATGTATTCTGGTTTTTCAGTTGCTAGTATTTGTTTTCAAAGTCTATTGTAGAGTTCTTAGTTATGTATTCACATTCAGGTCTGTTTCAGAAACATTGTTTAGCAGAAACATCTTTTGTTGTTTGTTTAACATCAACCTGGGAGACGTGTTTCAAGGTAGCAAACCACACCTAGCCTGTTCTTCCAGGCATGTCTAACCAGGCAGGTCTAACCCTAATCCAGACAGGTCGAATCTGCATCCAGGCAGGTCTAATTTTCATCCAGGCAGGTCTAACCCGCATGCCCTGTCTGCCGTTCTATTTAGCTTTTCCTCAGCAAACTATGAACATCCCTTCTTCAACACTGCTCCCAAGGTCGACAAATCCCGTCTCATCCTCGCCCCGATCCCTTTGGCCCTTTGTTGAACACAATGTAGCTTTTTAGCTCCACCCCACCTTATCATGGCCTTGTTGTCATATTTGGGTCTGGTAAATACTCAACATGGATCCATGTGCTGATTGGAGCAGAGCAGTGCTGTGTTGTGGATGGGGGAAACTCTTCCCTGTGCCGTGAGGAACACTAGGCATGTGTTATCTGTAGAGCCTGGGGAGTGTGGAGGTAGGAGGGAGAGTTTATCTGTTCACTCACTCCTAACCTCTCTCTCCATGTTGTTAGGGAGATACTGTAGAGACAGAGAGGAAGGGATAGGGTGGGACACTCACATACCTTCTCTCTCTCTCACTGTCTCTCTGTCTGTCTCTCTCTTTCTTTCTTTCTCTCACTTTCTTTCTCTCTTTCTCTCTGTCTGTCTCTCTCTATCTATGCCTCTCTGCACCACTCTCTCTGCTGGAGACACAGGACAGATTGTGGAGAGTGGTCCTGTATAGGTCCAGTGAGAGACTGGTCCTGTATAGGTCCAGTGAGAGACTGGTCCTGTATAGGTCCAGTGAGAGAGTGGTCCTGTATAGGTCCAGTGAGAGACTGGTCCTGTATAGGTCCAGTGAGAGAGTGGTCCTGTATAGGTCCAGTGAGAGACTGGTCCTGTATAGGTCCAGTGAGAGACTGGTACTGTATAGGTCCAGTGAGAGAGGGTTCTGGGGGTGAGCTGCTAGGACCAGCAGGTGCTAATTAGCCCTACCATTGATCACATGGACTGGCAATCCTTCACAAACACAGAGCTGCTCTCCAAACACAAGCACTGAACACACACACACACACACACACACACACACACACACACATACACACAAACTCCTTCGGCCACAGACATGCTGCAAGGGAGCCAGAGGCAAACCCCCACCAACCTTCCCATAGTCCTTTTAGAGCCAACAGTCAGAAACAAGAGGACCACCATATGTCTCATCATACACTGCTGTTCTTCTACGTTTCACTCAGTTAGGTTCATCTCATGTTTTCAGTCAATTTCTATTCCATTCTTCATTTAGGTGCCATGAAGGAATGTTCTCTGAAATAAGTAGACAAGGTTTAACTCTCCTCTAGATGATGTCCATTCACTCATGTCTCTGTTTTTTTCTATAAGGAGGGAGTGTGGAGTCATGAGACAGTGTTGGTTTAGTATACCTAATAATACAGGTCTGTACTCAGGGCCTTAACATCTGCAGTGTTCTCCCACCCCCCTCTCCTCTGCCCCTCTAAATCATCCAGCCTGTTCTTCCCTTGTTTTAATTTCCTCTCCCCCTCTCCTCTACCCGTCCTCAGCTACAGATGGGCCTCCTCTCCTCTTGGAGTAAACCCCGTACGCTGGGGCTTTGGATGTTAGGATGGCAGCCATGTTGGGTCAGCTTCTTTATGGAGCCAGGGGTGAGCCAGAGGTCCCTGCTTCCTCAGACACCTGCCTGTTCTGCAGAGTACAGCACTGTAGCCTTCAGAGAGAGAGAGAGAGAGAGAGAGAAAGAGAGAGAGGATATGGGACCCAAGGGTCTGTTTTAAAGCCTATATATTATCCACTCACATATGAGTATGTCAGCGAAATGAATATGCATGACCTTTTTTATGACTTTGCATTCAAAGAATGAACGTTTGATTAATAGATACATTTAGCATAGAGATGAACATTTAATCGTTGTATGGGTGACTTGACTTCCATTACACATGAATGTTAGGAGATGGACGTTGTGGGGATAAACAGTGTAAGGAGAAATTAAATAAATCAAACAATATCAAATAAATAACTACATTTTTACCCAGAATGCACTCAGAGACTCCTTTCTCCGTCTGTTGGTCTAATCCCAGGCTGTGTTCAGCCAGACAGAGAGCACCTCTGAGAAGATGAGGAAAGAGCTTTTCTCCCAGCTCTATAAATCTAGCTTACATTTTGGAGTGGGCTGTGCGCGTGGGTTTTTGTGTGTGTGTGTGTGTGTGTGTGAGTGTGTGTCTGTTAGCCTTACATTTCCCCCAGAGTGGGGCTGACTCTGAGCCCTGGGGAGGAGCATCGTAAATCAGCTATATGGGATGTTTTAGCCATGTTCACAGTAGCAACACCGACTATATAACAAAAGCAGAAAAACTAGGAGGAAGCTTTTTTTTTTTTTCTTCTCTGTGCCCCCACTATCAAAACATAAAGTCTGAAAATCCATGGGTTTAAAATCACTCTACAGGCCCCACGTGGTATCAGTTTCACATGGCTCAGGGTCATTTTGGTACACTTTCAAAACACTCTTCTTAGGCTTGGAAGATTTATACATGTTTGACAACAAAGGTGATAATGCTTACACTATTTGGCTATAATAAGGCCACTATACACTTTACTTTCTCTCTCTCTCTCTCTCTCTCTCTCTCTCTCTCTCTCTCTCTCTCTCTCCTCTCTCTCTCTCTCTCTCTCCTCTCGCTCTCTCCTCTCTTGCTCTTTCTCTCTTGCTCTTTCTCTCTCTGTCCTATCTTGCTCTTTCTCTCTCTCTTTCTCTCTCTCTTTCTCTCTCTCTTGCTCTTGCTCTCTCTCTCTCTCTCTCTCTCTCTCTCTCTCTCTCTCTCCTTGCTCTCTCTCTCTTTCTCTTTCTCTCTCTCTCTCTCCCTCGCTCTCCTTGCCCTTGCTCTCTCTCTCTCTCTCTCTCACTCTCTCTCTCTCTCTCACTGTCCCCCCTTTTCTCTCTCCTTCCTTCTATGTCTTCCCTGTGTAAGATATCCCATACAGATAGGGATATGTTCATCTTTTCATATCCCTGCATTAATCTGGGACAGTTTAGAGGCCATCTGGAAGCCATTGGGACGGGGACGCTGAGCCCACTGATCAGAGGGAGATCCTATTTGCTTTGTCTCGCCCTCTTTAACATTCCTAGGCTCTCTATCTCTCTAAGACCCGCTCTGCACTTAACCCCCAACCACTCTCCTCGTTCTCTAGTTAATGCTCTCTCTTTCTCTCTCTCTCTCTCTCTCTCTCGCTCTTGCTCTTTCTCTCTCTCCCTCTCTCTCTCTCTCTCTCGCTTCTCTCTCTCTCTCTCTCTCTCTCTCTCTCTCTCTCTCTCTCTCTCTCTCTCATCTCTCTCTCTCTCTCTCTCTCTCTCTCTCTCTCTTGCTCTTTCTCTCTCTCTCTCTCTCTCTCTCTCTCTCTCTCTCTCTCTCTCTCTCTCTCTCTCTCTCTCTCTCTCTCGCTCTTTCTCTCTCTCTCTCTCTCTCTCTCTCTCTCTCTTGCTCTTTCTCTCTCTTTCTCTCTCTTTCTCTCTCTATCTCTATCTCTATCTCTCCCCCTCTCTTTATCTCTCTCTCCTGAACCTGATAAAGTGATTGGAGAGACAGCAACATTGTGGTGAAATGAAAGTGGCCAGGCTGAAGGATATAGTTGCAGAGATGAGTTTGCATCCTCTTGTGAATTCCTGTCTCTTCTTTCGTTCCACACAGCCTGTCTCAGGTTCTCTCCCCCAGCCAAGTCACTTCTCCAACACACACTGATGTAATGCTGCTCTCTCCAACCTCAACCAATCAAACAGCAACCGCCCTCCATAACAATCCACTCTCTCCTACTGTTTCACCTTCTTCCTAAACCTCCTTCAAATTACACTTTCATTGGAGACTAAGTGTATTAGGTTAAGATTTCCATCAGTCCAAATTAAGATTAAAGGGATTGTCTGCTCTCAATTACAATTGTTTGACAGAGAGAGTTTCAGAAAGGATGTTCATGAACTAACGTCAACCTTTAATCATGCGTAGTAGCGGACAGTAGACACCACACAGCCAGCGTAATTCAGAATACTACAACACGGAATCCACACACACACACACACACACATCTCCTAAATCTCACATGAAACACCGCCAGGCAAGCAGTGCAGCTACTCTACACAGACTCCAGGAGGATCCTTGTCTATCTGCTCTGGCTCTATTTGCTCAGCACTGCTCTACAATAACAGTTTCTGTCTCCATACTAGTCTGTAATAGATCTGTGTTTTTGGAAGATGAGTGAGAGACCTGAGAAGTGATACTAATCATGTGGAGGGATCTGGAACAGATGTTTTTCTTCCAGTACACAGGGATAGAGGGTGAATGCAGGGTCAAATGGTGCTCGGTGGGGAAGCGTGTTGGCTTTGTGGAGGTCATTTCTTCAGCGGTGTCAGTAAAGCAGCTGACAGTCTCCTCTTACAGTGTCTGTGCTCTGGATCACTGGCTGTCTTCCCCGAACCAGTGACGCTACAGTATATCACTGCGTATCCTGTCACATTATGAAGACTCACGATGACTGCACAGACCACAAACCATAACACACACTTCCTGTAGTACTAACTCATAGTACACACCACCCTTGAGTCAGACATGCACGCACACACACACATACACACACATACACGCACACACACAGACACACAGACACACAGACACACACACAGACACACAGACACACAATTTGCCCTGCGTTCCCCCCTCTACTCTTCCAACACTTCACACACATTCCCAGGAACTGACAAGAAATAATATCTCTCTCTCTCGCGTGCTCCCCCCCCCCCTCTCTCTCTCTCTCTCACGCTCTCACCCCCCTCGCGCTCTCCCCACCCCCTCTCTCTCTCTCTCTCGCTCTCACCCTCTCTCTCTCTCTCTCTTTCTCGATCTCTCTCTCGCTCTCCCCTCTCTCTCTCTCTCTCTTTCTCGATCTCTCTCGCGCTCTCCCCCTCTCTCTCTCTCACACGCCCCCCCCCCCCTCGCGCTCCCCCCCCCCTCTCTCTCTCTCTCTCTCGCTCTCCCCCCTCTCTCTCTCTCACACGCTCTCCCCCTCTCTCTCGTGCTCTTACCCCTCTCTCTCTCCCCCTCTCTCTCTCCCCCCCCCCCCCCCCTCTCTCTCCCTCCGTCTGCCTTAGCCACATTCAGGCGTCTCATGGTTGGTCTGGGTCCTCCACAGCTGTGCTCTATGTGCTGTGGTAGTGAGGGTGAGAGGGCTGGGGTGAAAAAAGTAGTTAGGTCGGGTGGAGGGGGCGGCGGCGGGTTGGAGGGGGGTCGAGAGTGGGGCTTTAGGGACGAGGAATGTTAATTGGGAAGATTGTTTTAATAAGGCCCTCATTGCAGATGCTGAAAGGGTGGGTGGTGGTGGGGCCACACAGACAGACAGACAGACAGGCTGCTGGGGGACTCATGTTCACAAACAGCACTGGCAGGAGGGAGAGCGAGACAGCAGGAGGGAGAGCGAGACAGCAGGAGGGTGAGCGAGACAGCAGGAGGGGGGGGGGCGAGACAGCAAATGAGTTAAAGTAATGAGTGTACTGTTAGACCAAGAGGTTATATTTCACTACAGGAAACCATACTGAATAGGTACGTGTGTGTGTGTGTGTGTGTGTGTGTGTGTGTGTGTGTGTGTGTGTGTGTGTGTGTGTGTGTGTGTGCGTGCGTGCGTGCGTGCGTGCGCGTGCGTGCGTGTGTGTGTGTGTGTGGGTGGGGGCTGTGGAGGGGTGTGAGGGAGAAACAGACAGAGAGGGGGAGAAATAGGGAGCCACTAATGAGGAAACACTTCCAGTGAAGTGTGACAACAGACACAGGGAATGCCAACAGCCACTCTCACTGTCAGAATAGATGAGCTACAACAAACACACACGCACACACACACACACACACACACACACACACACACACACACACACACACACACACACACACACACACACACACACACACACACACACACACAGATACACACACATATAAACAATGTAAACAATGGCTTATATTTTTACAGTAAGTGGGTATATGATGGGTCTAAGAACCTCCAGACATGCAGAGTTCAGTAACTGCAGCGCCACAACAAAGCACAGATTCATTCTCATCTTGCCTGTTAGACCTGGCTCACTGCTGCTGGCTCAATGCTGCTGGTAGTGCAGTGTATTGGTTGTGTGCAAGCAGGAGCTTCCCCTGCCCCACTTCACAGGCGAGTAGTGGACTGCGGCTGTGGCCTTAGTGGCTCTAGGTATGGTTGGTGGACTGGGATGTGTGTGTGTGTTTTAGATGTGTGTGTGTGTGGGTGTATGTGTGTCAGAGGGCACCAGTCCTGAGGATGTACAGTGAGGGGTAGAGCAGGGTTAGTGTGGCGCTGGGTTCCTTATTCCTCCTGAGAGAGAGAGAGGTCTAGAAGGCTGGTGAGAGAGATAGATGGATACTACAGTATCTGGGCTGGGGAGAGAGATAGATGGATAGATAGATAGATAGATAGATAGATAGATAGATAGATAGATAGATAGATAGATAGATAGATAGGTACTTTATTGATCCCCCGGGGGGGAAATTTCATTATCAAGCAGCTACAACAAAAACACAGGGCAGGTGCAAAATGCCACAACGAAAGTACACAAAAGACAGATACACGGTACATGATACATAGAGCGGCAGTATGAAAAAGTATAGAAATACAGGATATCTGGAGTGCAAAAAAAAGCTATAAAAGGACATTGCGTAGTATGAGTGGTTGGCTGAATATGTACACTATACATTGGTGGATGTTGGATGGTTAACTATACTATACAGGTTGATGGCAGAGAAATACTTCAGTAGCTAATGCGTATGATATGAGCGAGGGTAATAATAGTTTACTTAATAGACAGACTGGGTAAATGAACAGGTAAGTGAAAATTTTTCATGGTTAAATTAGCTGTACAGTTAGGTATACAGTTATATTTACAGATAAGTGAATACTTGCATGTTTACACAAACTGTACAGGTAAATGACAGGAAGAGATACTTTAATAGCTAAATGTGTGTATGATATCATTGGGGTAATAATAGTAATTCCCTTAAAATACAGTCCTTAGTGCGCAGGGTTTAAATACTACAGTATCTGGGCTGGGGAGAGAGATAGATGGATACTACAGTATCTGGGCTGGGGAGAGAGATAGATGGATACTACAGTATCTGGGCTGGGGAGAGAGATAGATGGATACTACAGTATCTGGGCTGGGGAGAGAGCTAGATGGATACTACAGTATCTGGGCTGGGGAGAGAGATAGATGGATACTACAGTATCTGGGCTGGGGAGAGAGATAGATGGATACTACAGTATCTGGGCTGGGGAGAGAGATAGATGGATACTACAGTATCTGGGCTGGGGAGAGAGATAGATGGATACTACAGTATCTGGGCTGGGGAGAGAGATAGATGGATACTACAGTATCTGGGCTGGGGAGAGAGCTAGATGGATACTACAGTATCTGGGCTGGGGAGAGAGATAGATGGATACTACAGTATCTGGGCTGGGGAGAGAGATAGATGGACACTACAGTATCTGGGCAGATCCATGTACAGTCAGGCCTCCTGACACTGAAGAACTTTACTGTTGAACACTGGATCAGAGCCAACACACTCAACATATTCTGTCATTATGTTTATCAGGGGTGTCCATTCTGTCATTATGTTTATCAGGGGTGTCCATTCTGTCATTATGTTTATCAGGGGTGTCCATTCTGTCATTATGTTTATCAGGGGTGTCCATTCTGTCATTATGTTTATCAGGGGTGTCCATTCTGTCATTAAGTTTATCAGGGGTGTCCGTTCTGTCATTAAGTTTATCAGGGGTGTCCGTTCTGTCATTAAGTTTATCAGGGGTGTCCGTTCTGTCATTAAGTTTATCAGGGTTGTCCATTCCTTGCAATTTCTTCCAGCAGTAATGCAAAATCGTTACAGTAGTCTCCCCCCAAAAAAAACATTACAGTAGCCCCTCCCCTTCAAAAAACCATTACAGTAGTCCCTCCCCCCAAAAAAATAATTACAGTAGATCCCCCACCCCCAAAAAATTATTACAGTAGTCCCCCACCCCCCCCCCAAGTGGGGGGTGGGGGACCCCACCCCCAAGTGATGTATTTTTTATTTTAAAGCTTAGAAGATACATTTACCCAGATTTACTGATCAACTGAAGGTTTCAAGTTATTCTGACTGTTGCTTTTAGAGCATAGCCCAGCAGGTTAGATAAGGACACATCATACACACGTGACACCTTTATTGACAGATCCATGACAAGCCCCTTGAGAACGTGCTCTCTACAATGCTCTCTACCTGTTTGGACAATGTAGTTTGAAAGGCTGGTATTTGTAACGGTATTTATTTACCAACCCTTTGTCCTGGTTATTGTTTGATGACTCTGTGAAACTCCCCGGAGCTCCGTCAGGAGGAACGCTATTGGATCAAGTTGTGTATTGGATTCACTTCAGCCAATCGCTGATAAGGACAGTACTGAATACATATTGAGAGTGGTTGGTAACCATAGTACCTGACAGTGTGTTTCCACAACAGGTAACTAACCGGTAATGGGTTCCCTTCCAGCTCCAAACTGTGTGTTAATCAGTTGATTTGATTCGATTTTTTGATTTCTTAGAATCCCTGTTAGCCGACGCCAATGGTGACAGCTAGTCATTAACATGTTGTGTGTGTGTGTGTGTGTGTGTGTGTGTGTGTGTGTGTGTGTGTGTGTGTGTGTGTGTGTGTGTGTGTGTGTGTGTGTGTGTGTGTGTGTGTGTGTGTGTGTGTGTGTGTGTGTGTGTGTGCATCAATCAGTTACGCATACATGTCAGTACATACAAACAACAAGTACATCACATGGGGGAGAGGCATTGTGCCGTGAGGGGTTGCTTTATCTGTTTCTTTAAACCAGGTTTGCTGTTCCCTTGCGCTATAAAATATGGAAGGGAGTTCCATGCACTCATGGCTGTGTATAATATTGTATCTTTACTTAATCTGGTCTGGACCTGGGGACTGTGAAAAGACCCCTGGTGGCATGTTTGGTGGGTTAAGTGTGTGTTTCAGTTCTATGTGTAAATTGACTATGCAAACAATTGTTTCTTAGAGTGACAAAGTCAGTCTTTCCTCAACTCTTAGCCAAGAGAGACGGGCATGCATAGTATTAATATTAGCCCTCTGATTACAATGAAGAGCAAGATGTGCAGCTCTTTTCTGGGCCAGCTGCAGCTTATCTAGGTCTTCTTTGCAGCACTTGACCATATGACTGGACAATAGTCAAGATAAGATCAAACTAGTGCCTGCAGGACTTGCTTTGTGGAGTGTGGTGTCAAAAAAGCAGAGCATCTCTTTATTGTCAGTTTACAATCTAAGGTAACACCAAGTCATTTATTCTCCTCAACTTGTTCAACAGCCACACCATTCATAACCAGCTTCAGCTGACGTCTAGAACTTGATTTGTACCAAATACAATGCTCTTAGTTTTAGAGATGTTCAGGACCAGTGGTTGTTAATGTGTATATGGTTGAATCATCAGCATACATGGACACACATCCTTTGTTTAATGCCAGTGGCAGGTCATTGGTAAAAATAGAAAAGAGTAGAGGGCCTAGAGAGCGGCCCTGCGGTACACCACACTTTACATGTTTGACATTAGAGAAGCTTCCATAAAAAAATACACTGAGTTATATTAGATAGATAGATCTGAATACACAGAGATTGAAAAGCATATCTTCTTACTGTGATGCTGCTGCTGCTTACTAGGTTTTGTAAGAGGAAGTTCTAGGCTTACATTCCTGCCGGTACCCCAGACCCAGCTCCCACTCCCCAGCACTCATATAAGCCTGCCTCCCCGTCTCCACCCAACACAACACCATCCCTCCCTGTACCACCAGCCTGAAGAGAAGATTTATGACCATTTAAACAAACATAGTCACTCATTGGCCTCTGTCTGCAGGACTGTGGGGCAGGCTTCTCTCTCTCTCTCTGTGTGTGTGTGTGTGTGTGTGTGTGTGTGTGTGTGCGTGCGTGCGTGCGTGCTCGTGTGAGCGCATGTGTTGTAACGCTGGTGGGGGGGCTAAAGATATGAGGTGGTGTGAGCCAGGTTTGCAGTCTGCCAGTCCCTCCTCACTGGTCTCTCTCCAGCCTCGCTGTATGCCTGGCTAGTGTGGAGATGCCCTCTGCTGTGTGACAGAAAGGCGCGGGCAGCCATCTGCCATGCAGGGTACCAGCACTGTGCTTGGACTGGAAACACTCACAACACAGTCGAAGTGCCCATCCCGCTCCCCTTACCATCACCACACTCACTGTAGAGATGGCCCTTACCATCATCACACTCACTGCAGAGATGGCACTTACCATCACCACACTCACTGCAGAGATGGCCCTTACCATCACCACACTCACTGCAGAGATGGCCCTTACCATCACCACACTCACTGCAGAGATGGCCCTTACCATCACCACACTCACTGCAGAGATGGCCCTTACCATCACCACACTCACTGCAGAGATGGCCCTTACCATCACCACACTCACTGCAGAGATGGCCCTTACCATCACCACACTCACTGCAGAGATGGCCCTTACCAACACCACACTCACTGCAGAGATGGCCCTTACCATCACCACACTCACTGCAGAGATGGCCCTTACCATCACCACACTCACTGCAGAGATGGCCCTTACCATCACCACACTCACTGCAGAGATGGGGGAATGATGCCAGCTTCGCTCCTCTCCCTCCAGCAGTGGATGGCTTGACTGAGGGTGTGTATATCTGTTAGTTAGCTCCACATGTGTAGCTCAAGCTATGGATTAGGATCATACTATCACCCTCACGTTGAAACGTTGAAATGCTTGGATGTAGATGGATTCTTGGAAGAAGATGACAGATGAGTTTGTCCATACAATACTTTATTATATCAATATGGATATGTATGCTAATCAAAATATTTATAGTAACATAATATGTTGGGTCACATTTGCCCTTGCCTTGTTTATTTACAAAGGGAGCTACATAGTTTAATGTCATGGCTTAGACTGTTTAACATAGTTAATATGGACTTCCTGTCCCCTCTCTATGACATCACTTCTCATTCTGCTCCCACTGTGGTTTTGGTAGATGCTAAGTGGGCTCATTGGAGTTCTTTATTCTCTCTCCCTGTCTGAACCATAAGTAATGTCCATACATCAAAACTACACTCCCCTCCCACTCTGCTGGAGCTCTTTATTCTCTCTACACTCCCCTCCCATATGTTCAGCATACTGTAATATCCATAACCCCAGGACCCCTAACCCTGTAATATCCATAACCCCAGGACCCCTAGCCCTGTAATATCCAGGACCCCTAACCCTGTAATATCCATAAACCCAGGACCCCTAGCCCTGTAATGTCCATAACCCCAGGACCCCTAGCCCTGTAATGTCCATAACCCCAGGACCCCTAACCATGTAATATCCATAACCCCAGGACCCCTAACCATGTAATATACATAACCCCAGGACCCCTAACCCTGTAATATCCATAACCCCAGGACCCCTAGCCCTGTAATATCCATAAACCCAGGACCCCTAGCCCTGTAATATCCATAACCCCAGGACCCCTAGCCATGTAATATCCAGGACCCCTAGCCCTGTAATATCCATAACCCCAGGACCCCTAGCCCTGTAATATCCATAACCCCAGGACCCCTAGCCCTGTAATATCCATAAACCCAGGACCCCTAGCCCTGTAATATCCATAACCCCAGGACCCCTAGCCCTGTAATATCCATAACCCCTAGCCCTGTAATATCCATAACCCCAGGACCCCTAGCCCTGTAATATCCATAACCCCTAGCCCTGTAATATCCATAACCCCTAGCCCTGTAATATCCATAACCCCAGGACCCCTAGCCCTGTAATATCCATAACCCCTAGCCCTGTAATATCCATAACCCCAGGACCCCTAGCCCTGTAATATCCATAACCCCAGGAACCCTAGCCCTGTAATATCCATAACCCCAGGACCCCTAGCCCTGTAATATCCATAACCCCAGGACCCCTAGCCCTGTAATATCCATAACCCCTAGCCCTGTAATATCCATAACCCCAGGACCCCTAGCCCTGTAATATCCATAACCCCTAGCCCTGTAATATCCATAACCCCAGGACCCCTAGCCCTGTAATATCCATAACCCCTAGCCCTGTAATATCCATAACCCCAGGACCCCTAGCCCTGTAATATCCATAACCCCAGGACCCCTAGCCCTGTAATATCCATAACCCCAGGACCCCTAGCCATGTAATATCCATAACCCCAGGACCCCTAGCCATGTAATATCCATAACCCCTAGCCCTGTAATATCCATAACCCCAGGACCCCTAGCCCTGTAATGTCCATATCCCCAGGACCCCTAGCCCTATAATATCCATAACCCCAGGACCCCTAGCCCTGTAATATCCATAACCCCAGGACCCCTAGCCCTGTAATATCCATAACCCCAGGACCCCTAGCCCTGTAATATCCTTAACCCTAGGACCCTTAGCCCTGTAATATTCATAACCCCAGGACCCCTAGCCCTGTAATATCCATAACCCCATGACCCATATCCCTGTAATGTCCATAACCCCAGGATCCCTAGCCTTGCTTCCTGGGTCCTGAGCACTGAGGTATAGGTTGAGAAGAGAGAGGAGAGAGGAGAGAGGGCATGAGCTCACAGCACAGGAACGAGAGAAACAGAGAGAGAAAGAGGAAGCTGCCATGTCCAATCTCATCTCTCTGGTGGTCGGGTCAGGAGGGAAGGAGGGGGAGAGGGATGGAGGCAGGAGAAGACAGCCTTGGAGCTGTGAGAGGGCTTTAACACACACACATTTTCACACACATCACACAAACACACACACATACACTGTACCTTAGGCAAATTGGCTCCATCCATACTTCACCCACCAGCCAGGGGTTTGGAGAAGCAGGGCTTAACACGCCATGGATGGGGGGCCTCTCTTTGATGTAAACTGTTAGGAGAGTGGGAGCTGGGGGCAAGGAGAGGGAGATCAGCTGCTGAGGGGGAGAGAGATTGATACATATATATGGAGAACTACAGAGTGAAAGGTGTGGGACCCATAGGGCAGTGATGGAGGAGGATTTCAATATGGGAGTTTCAATATGGGAGCTCTCACTACACAGCACAGCCTAGCAGAGAACAGGCCAGCCCTGGGTTAAGAGCTTAAACTACACTCACTAGCAGAGTCTCAATGCCTTGCCAGTCCACAACCTCCCTGCTTCTATTACAGCTTACCAAACACTGTTTATCAGATTGATAGAAGGATCACATGCATTTTGGTAAAGTAATCATCTCTGTCCCAGGCCGTGATCAGAACAATGTCATCTGGAAGAAGAGATAGTTCTGTGGTGATGAATGGGGAGGAGGAGGAGTGGATCTGTGGGTGAGAGGTGGAAAGAGAGAGAGTGGAGAGCCGTCCTGCTGGTTAAGACATCACTCTGGTGAGAGAGATGGATGTGATGGGGCAACACAGCCTTCCACTGGCTTGTATGTCTGTCCGGTGCCACATAGTAGGCATACCCATCTTCAGCCCATATCCAACATACATTATACCACATGGTACATGACAGAACAGTGGGAACAGGGCAGTTGTTTGACAGACTAATAACATACAATCAGTATGCCTATCATTCAGAATGACCTCATAAGACTTTAGTTAAACTCCATTTTGAAAGTAGCCTAAAGTAGCAGCATGCACATCTGGGAGCAATTACTCATTTCAGATTTTCTCATTGTTTGCTGTGGAGTCTTTCTCTCCGTTGCTCCACCTCTATTCCCTCTGTTATTTATGGGCCGCCATGTTAGGCCAGCGACGTACATGGCCAGCCCTGGGTTTAGAGCTTAAACTACACTCACTAGCAGAGTCGCAATGCCTTGCCAGTCCACAACAGCCCTGCCTTGTGGCGCCCAGCCGTCCCCAAATCAAGGTAATTTGTTAACTTTATCAGGAGCAAGACTGACCTCGTAAAGACAAGAGGAGAGGAGGGGGGTACACATTCACTTCCTCTTCTCTCCCGATATGTTTTTCTTCTCCTGTGGTTAGTCATGTTCACTCTGACTGCTGTTTCTTCTTCTGTGGT